>PVJH01004960.1:0-118386 GCA_004026705.1 Nesogale talazaci
GTTGATTGATATTGATAATATATAAGTCAGTATTATGGGTTAATAAAAATTTTGACTGAAATTATTCTTATAAAAAAATCTTTCGGTTCCTGAATACCATAGTAAAAAAAATAAAAGAAAAAGTCCTGATCCCATTCTTTTTACTTCCACATAGAACCGCTGGATGTGCTTAATTTGGAATGGAAAAAGGAAGGAAGAACATATCGGGCATAGTTTCCAAAAATATGTTCCTCTGCCAGGTGTTAATAGATGTTATTTTTGCAGTTCTATGAATGAGTTGAGGAGTGGAAGATTAAAATTAGTCAATATAGTTATCTTTATGTAAAGGTCATCCTGAGAAATTAATAGATTAATTGACCCTCTGACTCATGGTGGCCCTCTCAGATAGGGCAGAACCAACCCTGAGAGTTTCCAAGTACATCACTGTTTGTGGGATCAGCAAGTCTCGTCTCCAGCAACTCGAAGTTCCAGAGACAGTGACAGAGTATGTAGACTATATACTTGCACCACACACATCACAACTTTAGATAGAAACTCACAGAGCCTGTCTTTTCTGGAACACAGAGTGAAGCCATGATTGAGAAAATAATACAAAAAAGAGTATTGAGTACATATGAACAGAAGTTAGAAGACATACCAAAGATGGTAAATGTAATGTTTGGAATCAAAGGCATTAAAAGTCAGGATAACCAAGGATATGATGCAGTGACATGAATTACCAGTAGATCAGTGACATAAACAATGAATATTTATTTTTTGGTCATATGTAATGCCAAACATAGGATGACTAAGGGCCCCACTCCACGTGGTCTTCATGCAGAGATGCAGGCAGCTACAAAAGAGTCCAGTACCTATAGTGTGGGAAGAGAATCAGATAATCATACTCTTACTTATGCTTTCCCTGGTGGCAAAATGGGTTATTCATTGGGCTGCTAAGCACAAGGTTGGCAGTTCGAAAATACCACCTAATCAGCAAGAGAAAGATGAGGCTTTCTACTCCCATAAAAAACTACAGTCTGAGAATCCCTCAGGGGCAGTTTTGCCCTGTAGAACTGCTTTCTTCCCTTCCACAAATATTTTCCTCAAAATCACTTCTAAAAGAAGGAGGCTATTCCAATATGAGTTGAAATCAACCACATGACAGTGAGTTACTGAGATCAAGGAGAAATCCATACTCTTGTACATATTCTGTTCATCAAAGCAAATCATATGGCCACAACTGACCCAAAGGGCCTGGAGAAGTATAATACTACCATCTGTCCAGCAGTAGGAACAAATGGAATATTCCTTAGTACTATCCAGAAGTTGAGCAGAAATGCCTCTTATAGTCACACACCCTCACGAGGCAGCCCACACCCTTCATTACAGGGGGGTAAAGACTAGTACCCTCACCTCAAGGACAATCCTAAGAGAAATTCCAGTTTCAGAACTCCCCTGAGGATGTCAGAAGCCACTCTTAAACCTGCATTGCAGTTCAATCTCTTCCACTATTCTGTCCTGCTTTCTTCACTTCCCTGCACCAGATATTTGCCCCAAAGCGACTTCTTAAAGAACTATCCTGCTAAACTGCATATGTTAGTCTGGGTAGACCATGGAAACAAATCCATAGAAACTCATATGTGTATATGAAAAAAAGTTTATGTACAAGAGCAATAAGATATTGAGAAAAACATCTCCATCTGGACTGGGGATATTAGCCCATATGTCGAATTCCAATTTATAAAGTCCTCTTCAGACTCATGAAACATATGCAATGATGCCGAATGCAGGACAATCACAGGCTAGGGAGTGCAAAGTCTTGTGGATCCTGGGGCATTATAAGCTTTCAGTGGCTACTCCGAATCAGGGCACTAGTTCCATGTGTCTTGTCAGCTACAAAATTTCCCAAGGAGTTAGCTGAAAGATAGTCTCCTGCCTCCAAGGAGGAAAATCCAGAAGTTTCCAGAATTCCCAGGAGAAAGCCATGCCCACACAGAGACCTAACTGGCTATGATCTGATTGACAGACTAGACTCCACTGCTTCACTCTTAATCCTCTCCAGTCTCAAATTGACATCAGATTATGTAACTATCACACTACACAAGTTTTTAAATCAATTTTTGGGGGGGCTCTTATAACTCTCATAATAAGCTTATAACAGTTCTTATAACAGTGTGGTATGTCAAGCACATTTGTGCATATGTTGCCGTCATCATTTTTTCAAAACATTTTCT
Organism: Nesogale talazaci; assembly: GCA_004026705.1. Taxonomy (NCBI): domain Eukaryota; kingdom Metazoa; phylum Chordata; class Mammalia; order Afrosoricida; family Tenrecidae; genus Nesogale; species Nesogale talazaci. Next base: position 2,214 of record PVJH01004960.1, read on the forward strand.
TTCTATTTAAACCCTTGGTATCAGATCCTCATTTTTCCCCATCCCTCCCTCGCCCACTGTCTCTCATGAACCCTTGAAAATTTATCATTTTTTTTCATATCTTACAGAGATCGCTGTCTCCCTTCTCCCAATTTTTTATTGTTAATCCCCCTGGGGAGAGGGTGTGGTTATACAGCTATTGTATTATACAGCTATTGTAATTGGTTCCCCTTTTATCCCCCCACTGTCCCCCTATCCCGGTATTGCTACCCTCATTATTGGTCCTGAGGGGTTTATCTGTCCTGTATGCCCTGTGTTTCCAGCTCTTATCTGTACCAGTATAATGCTTGGTCTAGCTAGATCTGTAAGGTAAAATTGGGGTCATTATAGTGGTGGGGAGGAAGCATTAAAGAACTAGAGGAAAGATATATGTTTCATTGTACCCTATACTGTACCCTATACTGTACTGTACTGTACTATGCTATACTGTACCCTAACTGGCTCATTCCTTCCTTGTGAGCTTTCAGTGAGGGGATTTCCAATTATATACAAATGGGCTTTGGGTCTTCACTCTGCCCTACCCCTCATTCACTTCAATATGATTGCTTGTTCAGGGTCTTTAATGTTTGATACTCGATTCCATCAACACCTCATGATCACACAGCCTGGTGTACTTTGTCCTGTGGACTTTGTTGCTTCTTCGCTCGATGGCAGCTTCTTAATCTTCAAGTCTCTAAGACTCTAGACACTATATCTTTTGATAGCTTTCTTCACCACATTTGCTTATGCTTCACGCATTTTGTCTTCAGTGAGCATGTCAGTAAGGTAAGCATCACAGAATTCAGGATTATTAGAACACAGTGTTCTTGCATTGAAAAATTACTTAAGTAGAAACCCAATGTCCATCTGCTATTTTAATACTTAACATATAAATATATGTACATAGCTCTATTTCCCAGTCGTTATGTAGAAATATATTTATATGTGCCTATATTTATACCTCTATTAAAATCCTTTGCCTTCTAATTTTTATCTCTTGTCCCACTATCATATCTAACTTCATTCAGCTTTCTAATTCCTCTTGGCTACATTGCACATGATCAGTCCCCAGCAGGCAACCTACATGCTCCTCACCAATGATTTTAGATCATTTGTTGTTCCCTTGTCCCTGGGTTTGTTGGCACCCCGCTTACTTTCTCCCACTTTCCCTTCTCCCATGTCCCCCCAGAACTGTTGGTCCAGTTGTTTTCTCCTAGAGATTGTTTATCCCACCTATCTTATCTAGATAAACCTGTGTGATAGTTAAGGTTTATTGTGCCAACCTGGCTGATAAACACATGTGTGATTTATTGAAGGGCAGAAAGATACATGGCTCATCAAGTCTCGCCTTTCTTGTTCTCTGATGGTCGGACCAATGTGCAGCTGCCTTAAGTAGTTCTCTCCCTCAACTGGCAAGACATCTCAGCTTCCTGTGAGACATCCTTCTCATAGACCTACCCTGATACAATCCTGGGTGCTGAGGAAATCCCCTGGAGACCACTGCCAGTGGCTTTCCTCCTGCATTCAGCATCATTGCAGGTTTTGTGAGTATGAGGAAGGCTTTGTAGATCGATGTCAGATATATGGGCTAATGTTGGACTTATGGGCTTGGACTGGACTGGGCTGGTATGCTTAATGTACAATTTCTTTATATAAAACTCTTATAAAATATGAGTGTCTATGAATTTTGTTTCTATAGTCTACCCAGACTAACACATGGGGGGAAAAGACAAACAGCAAAACAAAACAAAAAGAAAAACAACACTGAAAAAGAAAAGCCTATAGTAGTTCTGAGTCTGCCTATTGACCTCTCTAAACCTGTTTTCCAGTTAAGTCTAATGAGGTACCATGTGCTGCCCCTGAATTATGTTTTTGAGATTTCTGGGGGTCTTCATTGCTTCCCCACTGTGGCAGTCATGTGCTTATGTTAATTTTATTATTGAAATGTAGGGGTGGAGTCTGGCCTGTTAATCTGGAGATAGCCATTGAGTAGCCGATGAGGCCTCTGTGTGGGCATGGCTTTCACCTGAGACTCCTGGGAAATCTCACAATATTTTCCTTGTGAAGATGAGAAGCTATCTTCCCCAGTTGTTGGGAGTTAGTTTCAGAGATCATTAATCACAGGCAACACAGACTGGCAGTGTCTGGGAGACTGGAGTAGCCGGTGGAGAAACCACACGGCTTTGCACTGATGGAGCCGGACCTCTGAGGCTGGGGCAGCCACATGGAGGCCTCTTCCAGCGACGAGTTGCTTCTGCCACCACAGGATGCTGTTGATGGACCCTGAGCCCTGGAAGCGAGGAGACATGAGAAGACCTCTGTCGGTGCCGGTACTCTGTTGCCACTGACCAGTGACTTCATGAGTCAGAAGGAGACTTTATGGACTGATTTCGGGCATATGGGTTAATATCGGACTTGTGACTTTGAGCTGGACTAGGTTGGGATGTTTTCTCAATGTCCTGTTCCTCTTAAATATAGACCCATTCCTTATATCCATATGCGTGTCCTTGAATTTGTTCCTCTAGTCTACCCGGACTAACTCACCCACCATCCGCCACCCCTGCTGCTCTGTTAAATGCCCTTTGTGTTTTGCCCTGGTGTAGTGGGGTCAGATTGGACACAGTTTCCATGCTGTGTCTCCAGTGTTTTCTCCCATAGCAAAATGGGTCAGTGAGGGCTTCTGGTGGGGTGGGGGGTGGGGGGGAGGCCCGCTAGCCCTTTGGTCCTCTGTGCATTGGCTGCTCCAAGAAGGAATATTATTCTCAGGTCTTTGTAGGCCAGGAACTGTTCCACTGTCTTTTTCTTTCTCCATCCCTCTCACCTTACTCCTGTGTGCTCTGATCAGACACACACCTCTCCTCAAGCCCTAGCTTCAGTGCTGTACTCTATAGAGCATTTTTCTGGGGAGAGAGTCCACAGGGCTGTGATTGAAGAAGCCAACCCCACACATCAGGTTAAGGTCTGGTCCCTCTCCCCTATAGTATATAAATTTATGTCGTTGAATAATGCAAAATATTGCTTTCTTTATTTTTAAAGTTTAAGTAAATTATACCATGCTATATATATATTCTGCAATTTTCTTTTTTTTCTTCAAATAATGTTTTTGGGAGGAATTCATGTTGATTCATGTAGCTGCTCAAACTTGTATATTTCAACTGGATTCTTGGCATTAATTTTATTTATAAAACTATCACAGTTTACTTGTCTATTCTCCCATTTGGAGCTCAAATGTTAAGTATTGGGCTACTAACAAAAGGTTGGTGGTGTGAAACCACCAGGAAGGCCAGGAAGAAATGTGAGGTAGTTTCCAGAAAAGATTTAAGAATCCTATGACCAGAAACAATGTAAGACAGTTCTAGTCTGTCTTATTGAGTCACTATGAATTGAAATTGACTCAATGACAGTAGGTTTTTATTCTTCCATTAGTGATCATTTGGACTTTGGTTCAGATCTCTTGCTTTGAAGGGTGCCTTCTATAATATGATTAAGTGTTTTAATTGTATGATATATGAAGTGTATGCCAATAAAACTATTTTTTTAATATGAGAGAAAAAGGGGTCTTGAGATGAGATCGTCCTGGAATATCCAAGTGGGCCCTAGATATAATGCTAATTGTCCCTAAAAGACACAGGCATGTGAAAATGGTGTAAACTAACAAAATTATGCAGCCACAAGACAAGGAATATCTGAAATCATGAACATCTGAAAGAGGCGAGAAGGCTTCTACTCAGTCATGTCAGCAACTTGACTTCAGACTTCTGCCCTCCAGAACTACATGAGAACAAAGCCTGCTGTCAGAAGCCACCTGGTTTGTGATACTCTATTTCAGCATCTACAAAAAACTAAGAGAATGCTATTGATTATTTTGTTTCTATTTTTTCCTTATTGCATTTATAAAGTGTATATTTCCAGTACCACTACTTTGCAGAGATATAGTTTCTCAATCTGTGACCTCTTTTAATTTGACTTACATACTTTATAAGCTCAAATTATTCATTATTTCCTTATATGATATGCATTTGTGTGCATTGTTTAGACAATCTTTATTATGTCGAATCATGAGAATATTGTCTTATATTTACCTTGAGTGTTCCATAGTTTATCATTTTTTCACATTAGAATCTTTAATACACCAGGAATTTACTTTATTTTCCTATAGGATACAGAGTATTTACTCTTTTTGTGTTAGCCAATTGTCCTACCATCATGTTTTCCCAGCTTAACAATTTGCAATGCCAACTCTATCTAACTTAATTTTATATGTCAAAATGAAGGTTTGTGCCCTCTATTCTGTGTCAGTACCTACATAAACATCACTCTGATTAATTACTACGTACAATAAATGGCAACAGAGGTGAACATGTCTGACATCCCCAGGCTTTCCTATTGCCACCGGACTAGAGTCATACATGCCTCCAGGCTCAATGCTTCATTGTCTATTCTGACCAATCATTCCTCCTCCACCACACTACATCTATGATGAGTTCAATAATGCATTGCAATGGTCACACAGAACTCATAGACAATATTCACAATTATGGGGGTTCTTAGGGGAGTCAAGAGGTTACCACAAGTCAGAATCAGCAAACATTAAGATATACAGGCCTTGGTCTCCTCGGTCAGCAGCCAACTCTCTCTTAGCACATGGCCCCTTGACCTTTGTGCCACTCTGTGCCACAGTTCCATAGTCTCAGATCTGGGAAACAGAACATACGTCATAGTCTCAGGGCTGCTCATGGAAGTCTCAGTGCCACAATCTCTGATGGCACCTCATCTTGGTCACTTCCACCACTTCAAATAGAAATCTTGGATGTCCTCTGCAATGGTCCTTCAAAGATGAGTCATGCTTATAGCTTGAGTGGTAACAAAAACTGGTAACAGTGGTAACAGAAGCTGGCAAATTGCCTCTATTAGTGTTACACATGCCCTATTTGAATAGTTCCACCCAATCTTGGAGCTCAGAAGGTATAGTGGGGCAAGGTTAGCAGTTAGAAACCATTATAGACAGGCTTTCTACTCTGTAGAGAGTTACTGTTTCAGAAACACATACTGGGGTTTCTATGAGTCCACAGGCACTTGGTGGTAGCGAGTATACAACCATTTAGTGAAAGTTACAGAAATTTGGGTAGAAGAGCCATATTAAGAAATGTCTACTCTCTACCACACTATAATTCTTGATTTATTGAAAAAAGGACTTTTCCTTTATTCAAACTGCCTGTTTCTTTTCCACCTTTCATTCCAAAGTTATTTTAGAGTCAAAATTCCATAAAATAAAATTGTCAGTTGGATTTTATTAGGAATTGCATTCTACTCTATGCTAATGTAAGTATAATTTATACCTTTATGATATTCATTATTTCCACCAAAGAAATAGTATATATCTTTCGATAATTTGTTATCATGTATGTGCCCAAGCCCTGTTTTTTTTTAACACTGGAATATACACAATGAGCATGGTTGTGAGGACCAGGCTAGGCATTGTTCTCTTGATTCCACTTTCAATGCAAATAGACCTTTACACAATGTTGAATTGAAATAACTGGAGCCCTGTCTGAGTGATGGACACCACAGTGAAGGTTGTACATAACTGTAGAGAAGCAAAAGCACTAGACCTGGCTCTTATATTTATAGTCTTTGTAATACTCACCAAGGTGCTAGGGATCTGGTTTCAAATCATAGCAACCCTATGTACAACAGAACAAAACACCGAACATGATAAATGAAAATTTTGTGCTCAGGTATGAAAATGCCCCTTTAACTTCTCCAAGGCCATACTGTGTATTCAAAATGGATGATAGAAGACCTGGTCCTGGCTTGATGTAGCCAAAGACCTAAGGCCATATTGCACATGAATGGGGACATTTAGAAAATGAAGGATTGAATTTGATTGGTTTAAGGATATGTGTAAGATGTGGCTGTATTTGGATTATATTGCTCTTTTCTACCTATTGTTATTGATATAATGTGTGACAGAAATGATTATTGGGAAGTATGAATAGAGAGTTTGTAGGCCCCCTGCCTTCAGAAATTACATCGGTACTGTTAAAGCAGTATAGGATATATATACAAAGAATGATTAGTAAAGGTAACCCCCACCCAGTGCCTTGAGTGCTCAACACCATCGGAGTTTGAAAAGACGCTGAAAGAGCTGTTGGCTTACTGAAGAAGGAAAAAAAATGATCCAATTGGCCCTTTTGAATATGGAACTGGAGATTTGCTAGAGAAGCTAGAAAAATCTGAAGCCATGAAGGAACTCTCCCCTTAGGACTTAAGTTAAAGCTTGCCTACAGGCTGCCTGAAAAACTCACTAGGTGACCACCTGAACGCACCTGTTGAGTGGAAGTGGGAGAAACACATCAGCAGATAAATTAGTTGAGTCTGACCACTGACGCCTGTGAACCTGGTTCAAGGCAGGGACAAGAAGAAAAGACGAGAGTGGTTGGCTGGTCTGAAGTATAGAATCGTGTGGAAGCTGAGCCTAGGGCATGACCTAGCTCAAGAGGGCAAGGGTTGTTGAGAATTTGTGAAGGAACCCATGGTCAAAAGGCAAGGTGACTAGTGAGACTAAACAAGGTGAAACTCCACATTGTGTTGACCAGAACTTGACCAGATGAAGGTGATATATCTCAACCTGTGAGTTGGTACATATCCCTGCTGACTTTCTGGACAGTCACTCCATTTGACTTTGCTTATGGATGTAAACTCACAAGGTTTCAACTGGAATGAAAATTCTTCACTCAAACAACATGCTTGCCTCCTCAGAGCACTGGGTTGATAGAAAAGGCAGAATAGAAATTGGATACCCAAAATAGGGAGCGGGGGTGGGGGGTTTTGAGGGGGAAGACACGAAGTGTCAGACTTACAAACTTTGATGGGTGGTGGAATATGTTGATAGGCTTAAGGATTGTGATGTAGGTGTTCACATAACTGCAGTTGTTAAGCATAGAATATTTTGTTTTGTTTGCTGTTAGAGGATTATGTTTAAATGAGGCTGGAATGTTTTTAATTGGATGCATTTTAGTTTAATCCTATTAGGCACAAATACAATTTTACTGTTGTCCTTGTTTAAAAATTATATATGGCTAAAGAATTGTGTACATGTGCAAAATTGGCAAGGAGTGGATTGTGATAGGTTTTTTGTGTGTGTGCCAGCATGGAACCTATAAGGAGATATGGGTGGAGTGGAGACTGTCAATCAGGTCACAGCTTGAGCATCTCCTTTGGAGGTCCGACCTAAATAACTGGCTCTTGGAAAACTGGGCCTCTATGTCTCTATGAGGTCTTGTAGAACTACCACCACTGGACCCACAAGACTTTGTACCCACCAGCCCATGATCATTCCACATCATTTCATGTAGCTGCAGGAGTCTGAAGAGGGTCAGATGGACTAGTATCAGCTTATAGGCTTGGGTTGGACTGGGCTAGGATGCTTTCCTGATGTATAAAGCTTCTTGATATAAAGTTCTTCTTACACATATATATGATGGCTACATATATTTGAGGGTCACTGAATTTGTTTCTGTGGTTAACCCTGCCTAACAAATCAGCATAACCCAGGTTGTTGATAAACCTTCCACCCATAATGATGTCATTCATGTTCTTCTTCATGTAACCCATAGCATACAGATTGAATAATTTTGGTGAAAAGATGCAACCCTGACTCACCTTTCCTGATTTTAACTACTATTGATCTATATACAGGTTTCCCATGAGCACAAGTAAGTATTTTGGAACTCCCATTCTTCACAATATTAACCATATTTTGTAGATGCATTCAATTGAATGTTTGCACAGACAATAAAACACAAACAAAATCACTCCATATTCTCTGCTGAAAACTATATCCATCTAATATCAGTTCCTTATCCCATGTCCTTTTCTGAATCTTACTTGAATTTTTGGTAGCTCCCTATCAATATGCTGCTACAACCATTTTGAGTTATCTTTAACAAAAATTTACTTCTTTATGATCTTAGTGATATCATATTTTTATATGTTTAATTATTTTCACATTATATTGAGTCACTTTACTTTGAAATGGGCACAATTATGAAACTCTTTTAGGCAGTTCTCCAGGTAACTTCTTCCAAATTTCTTGGCATAGACTAGTCAATGTTTCCAGTGCTGCAGCAGTTTGTTGAAATATTTCTTGGATATTCCATCAATTCCTAGAGACTTATTTTTCACTTCTCCCTTGCATACCATCAGTTTGTTTTTTATCATATTCTACATTTTAAAATGTACAAATTTCAAATTATATATAAATTCAAAACAAATTATTTGCAGTACAAACTGTCTGAAGCTCCTTCAATATTCTTTGAATACTTTCTACATCATTCAATATTTTTCCTACAAAATACTTCAATATTGCAACTCAGGGATTAAAGTTTTTCTTCTTTACATATTTCATTATACTTTGCTTTTTATGCTACCCTTTGGAATTTTCTGTTCAGCTTCTTACTTCATCATTTCTTCCATTTGCTTTAGCAACTCTACATTTGAGAGCAAGTTTCAGAAGAGTCTGACATTCACTTTAGTCTTTTCTTTCTTTCCTGTTTTTTAAATAAACGGGATGTTTATTTAATGTTCTTGATGTCTTCTCACAGTTCTGTTATTGGTGTTCAATGCACCAAAGCTGTTCTTGAAGTGTTGTCTAAATGCAAGCTGGATATACTCAAAGTCACATTGGGGTTCTGGTAGATTTGCTTTAATTTTCTTAAGCTTCAACCTGAATTTACATGTGGACAATTGAAGAACTGTTCCATAATCAGCTTCTGGCCCTGTTTTAGCTGATAATGTTGAGTGTTTCCATCATATTTTACCACACATGTAGTCAATTTGATTACTGTGTTTTCCATGGATATAATCATCCTTTAAATTGTTTTTAAAAGGTGGGAGAGAGGCGGGTATTTGCAGTGAAGGAGACACGGTCATGGAAACTCTATCATATGATCAACATCATTTCTATCACCAGTACTATATTTTACAACTACTGATCTTTCCACTTTAGTTTCAGTTTTTGCTTTCCAATCACCAGCAATTATCAATGCATCTTGATTGTATACTTGATAAATTTCAGATTGAGGAGGGTGATCCAATTCAATATGAGCATCTCTAGCTTTAGTGATTGTTGCACATATTTGAATAATAGCTGTATTAAAAGGCCTTTCTTGTACGTGTATAAATATTATCCCAGCACATACAGATGGACCTTGAAATATTCTTTCTGACAATAAGTATTGTTTCTCTTGAATTTGTCATTCTCAGTGAATTAGGCTGGGTTCACTAGAGAAGAAAACCAAGTGATATTTATACATCCATATATAGAGAACTTTATCTCAAGAAAATGGCTTACATTACTACAGAAGTAGGCAAAAACAAGTACCAACAACTTTCAAGTCTGTGGGTCAAGTGTTAAGCTGAAGCTTCCCCTTACTTAAGTCACTGCAGGAGCTGACCAATGACACATCAGCATGAAACTCAGAGCCTGGTTGCCACAGACATAAGTGAATCACTCCAATGTCATCAGGCAAGCCTTGCAACTTCAAAGTCAGATGAAGTTAAGGTTGGCATGTAATAGGGGAGCTTTCTGAAGACACTCACGCTCACTAGGTAATATGACAGGCCATTGGCTCAAATCCAAAGAAACAGAAGTCAAAGAACCAGATGCAAAATACAAACTCAGGAAAAAGCAAATGAACATTTCCACATTGTCCTAATATTAGGTGGCCGCATCCCTAGAAAACTTCCTTTTAATTGTACCAAAGTTCTAACCTGAGTTCTTATTGCTCTTAGGTGCTATCAGGTTGATTTTGACCCAAAGAAACCCTATGTACAACAAAACAAGATACTGCCCCATCATGTGACATCCTCACATTTGTTCTTATATTGGAGCCAATTGATCCAGCTAGGGTTCAATCCCTCTTGTCAACAATTTTCCTCTTTTTCACTGGCCTGCTGCTTCTCCAAACATTAGGTCATTCGGGTCTCATTTATGATGTCAGAGTGATCTCTCCTGACAGCATGTTCAAGTTTAGACTTGAAACAAAGTCTAAACATCTTTGCTTTTAAGGATCATTCTGGCTGTCCTTCTAGCAAGGTAGACAATAGAATTATGGTATTTGCTCTCTTTTCAGTCCATGGTATCTTCAATATTCTCCTTCAACACCATAATTCAAATGCACCAATTCTTCTTTGGTCTTCCTTATTATGATAAACTTTCACATTCATATGAGGAGATCGAACACACCATGGGCTTGGGTCAGGTGCATCTTGTAATTCAAGTATCATCCTTGTTTCCAACAATCTAAATAGGTCTTGTGCTAGTGCAGTGCATCCTTTGATTACTTGACTGCTGTTCCCCTGATCATTAATTGTGGATCCAAGCAAGATGAATTCTTTAACAACTTCAATCTTTTCTCTGTTTATCATGATGTTACTTAGTGGACTAGTTGTGAGGATATTTTGTTTTCTTTACATTGAGTTGTATCTGTACTAAGGGCTGAAAATTTTTATCTTCATCAACAGGTGCTTCAATGCCTGCTAGATTATGCAAGCAGGGATGTTAGTAAACCTTCTTACAATCCAGATGCCACATTCATCTTCATATAAGCCAGCCTCACTGATGATTTTCTCAGTATACAGATTGAATAGATATGGTGAGAGGATACAAACCTGACACATACCTTTCCTGATTTTAAACTGCAGTATTCCCTTGTTCTGTTTGCACAGCTGTCTCTTAATTCATGTTCAGGTTCCACATGAGAACAATGGAGCATTCTACAATTCCCATTTTTCTCAAGGCTCTGCATGGTTTGTTATGATCCACACAGACAAATGCCTTTGCATAGGCAATGAAACACAAGTAAACATCTTTTTTATATTCTCTGCTTTCAGTCAAAGTTCATCTGATGTCAGCAAAGGAGGCTTTATCGATGTCCTCTTCTGAATTTGGCCTGAACCACTGGCAGCCCCCTGACAATATATTGCTATAACCATTTGTGTTAGTCTGGGTTGACTAGAGAAGCAAAATTCATAGACACACATACATGTATTAAAAAAAGGGCTACATAAAAAGAGTAATTGTATATTAAGACAATATTCCCAAATAAATAAATTAAATACAACATCCCAGCCCAGTCCAGATCAAGTCCATAAGTCTGATATTAGATCACATGTCCAATGCCAATCTAGAAACTTCAGTTTCACATAGGACATGTAATGATGCAGCATGCATGATCACAGGCCAGTAGATGGAAAATCTTGTGGATCTACTGGCAGTTGAAGCATTTCAGTGCTAGTATTGGTCTCTACATGACTCCTTCAGCTCTAGGGCTCTAGCATAGCTCCGTGTGTCTTGTCAGCAGGAATATGAAGCAAAGAGAGTGTATCTGGACTCCAGTGAGTTATTTATCTCCCTGGCACCTCCAAATGAGGTTACTGAGCTATGACCTGATTGACAGGTAAGACTCCACCACTTTTCAGGTTGACAATTAACTACAACATCATTGTGGGATGATCTTTAGCAAAAGTTTATTTGCATGTTATATTAATGATATTGTACTATAATTTGAGCATTCTGTTGGATCACCTTTCTTTGGGATGGTTACAAATATTGACCTCTCCTGGTGATGTGGTCAAGTAGCTATCTTACAAATATCTTGGCATAGACAAGTAAATGCCTCCTTACCCTGTTGGAACATTTCAGCTGGTATTCCATCAATTTCTAGAGACATTTTTGTGTTTATGCTTCCAATGCATCTTCAACTTCTTCCTTCAGTTCTTACTCATAGACTACCTCTTGAAGTGGTTGAATGTTGAGTAGTTCTTTCTGGTACAGTGACTTTATGTATTCTTTCCATTTTTTCTTGATACTTTGTGGCAGTCATGTGCTTATGTTAATTTCATGATTGAGATGTTGGGGTGGAGTCTGGCCTGTTAATCTGGAGATAGACATTGAGTAGCCAATGAGGCCTCTGTGTGGGCGTGGTTTTCTCCTGAGACTTCTGGGAAATCTCATGATATTTCCCTCATGGAGATGAGAAGCTATCTCCCTAGTTCTTGGGAGTTAGTCTGAGAGACAAGGAATTACGGACAAGACAAGATAACAGTGTCTGAGCAGCTGCAGGAGCCAGAGGAGAAGCCACACAGTGTTAGCCTACTGGAACCAGACCTGAAGCTGGAGAAGCCATGGGGAGACCCCTGCCAGAGCTGAGTTGCTTCTACCACCACTGGATGCTGTTGATGGATCCTCAGCCCTAGAAGCGAGGAGCCATGGGGAGACCCCTGCCAGCACTGGAACTCTGTACCCACTGGCCTGTGATTTCATGAGCCGGAAGGAGACTTTCTAGACTGATATCGGACATATGGGTTAATATCGGACTTAGGACTTTGAACTGGACTGGGCTAGGATGCTTTCTCAATGTCCCGTTCCTCTTGTATATAAACCTTTTCCTTATATCCATATGCGTGTCTATGAAATTTGTTCCTCTAGTCCACCCAGACTAACACACGCTTTCTGCATCATTCAATATTTTTCCCATAGAATCTTTCAAGAATGCAACTTGAGGCTTGAATACTTTTTAAAAAAATCTTTCATTTTAAAATATGCTGAGGAGCTGAGCCCCAGTGGTGTAGTGGTTGAGTGCAGGACTGGGGCCCACAGGGTTTGCGGTTCATATCCACCAGCAGCTGTCCAGGAGCAAGGCTGGGCCTCCTACTCCTACCAGGGAGCAGTGATGCCCACAAAACAAAACTAAAAAATATGCTGAGAATTTTCTTCCTTTTTGATTTTCTAATTCTAGGTCTTCACACATTTCATTATATTTGTCTTTTCTTCTAGATCTATTCTTTGGAAATTGCTATCCAGCTCTTTGACTTCATCATTTCTTAGCTACTCTATGATTAGGATCAAGTGTGAGGATATCTTCTGACTTTGACTTTGATTTGTTCTTTCTTTCTTGTGTTTTTAATGACATTTTGCTTTCTTCATGAATGTTGTTCTTGATATCCTCCCAAGGCTCATTAAGTCTTCTGAAATTATGTTCAATGAAACAAGTCTTTCTTGGAAGCTTCTTAAAATTCAGAAAGGATAGACTTACAGTTGCATTTGGGTTCATGTGGACTTTTTTTTTTAGTCATCATCTTTTTCAATTTTTTTTCCAATGATTTTATTGGGGGCTCTTACAGTCTTATAACATTCAATACATTATTTGTACCAAGCACATTTGTACACATGTTGCCATATTCATTTCCAAATATTTTCTACTTGAGACCTTGGTATAATCTCCTCTTTCCCCCTCCCTTTTTTTTTAATGAATCATTTTTATTGGGGGCTCATACAACTCCCATCACAATCCATACATACATCAATTGCATGCAGGCCACATTTGCACACTTGTTGCCATCCTCACTCTCAAAATATCCTTCCTCCACTTAGACCCCCAGTACCAGCTCCCCATAGTTCCCTTCTCTTGCCCACCTCCCCCATGAACCTTGATAATTTACAAATTGTTATTACTTTTTCATATCATATGCTATCCAGTGTGTCCCTTCACTCACTTCCCCATTGTCCCTACACCAGAAAGGAGGTCATATGTAGATCCTTTTAATCAGTTCCCCCTCCACCCTCCCAGTATCACCACTCCCCCCACTAGTCCTGGGGGATCATCTATCCTAAATTCCCCAAGTTTCCGACTGCAGTGTACATCCCCTGGTCTAGCTGGATTTGTCTGGTATAATTGGGATCATGATAGTGGGTGGGAGGGAGTATTTGAGAGCTAGAGGAAAGTTGCATATTTCATTGTTACTACACTGTACCTTAACTGACTCATCTCCTCCCTGCAACCTCTCTGTAAGAGGATGTTGCTTCACCTATTGATGGGCCTTGGGTCCCCAATCTGTATCAGAAGAGGCTAGCTTCTGATATATACATTGCAGGTTCAACAGGCACAGTTGTACAGCAATAATTATTATTTACTATAATAAGGATATAGAGAACATGAGAGAGAGAGGAACAATAAGAGTCAGACACATTTCACATCAGGGTAGCTTGCTCACCTCCACCTCACTTGGTGGTCCACTTGGAGAGAGAGGCAGGAGAGTGTGAACATAAATTTTCCCTGTTTAAATAACCTTATGGGGGACACATGAGCCCTATCGTAACCGGTGAGGACATGTAGCAAGGGTGACTGTCATAAGGGATATACGATGACAGTGGCTTAGGGATGCCTACATGACTAAAGGGAGAAGGATGTGATAAGGGAAGACTTCAGTCTTCTGTGGGTAGATAAGCAGGTCTGTCTTGTTAGGAGTCCTTGGCAATGGCCCTTGAATCCTGCCCACAGGCCTCAAGGGAAGCGAACCATCATCCTAACTGCAGGAGAGTCAGTTTTACCATGAGTCACGCAAAGCCCTCAGATAACTGGGAACTTCAGAGAGAACAGCTAACTTAACTTCCACACCAAATGCTGGTAAATAGCTTGCTTAATATTTATAAAATTGTGGAAAAGGCCTGTCTGCATCCATAAATCTGTACTTCCCCTCATTTATAATATAATTTTCATTCTTTGATGCCTGATACCAGATCTCTTCAACACCTCTTGGTCACACAGGCTGGTGTGCTTCTTCCATATGGGCATTGTTGCTTCTGAGCTGGATGGCCACTTGTTTACTGAAGCCGTTAAGACCTCAGATGCTATATCTTTTGATAGCTGGGCACCATCAGCTTTCTTCACCACATTTGCTTATACACACATTTCTCTTCAGTGATCATGTTGGGAAAGTAAGCATCATGGAATGCCAATTTAATAGAACAAAGTGTTCTTGCACTGAAGAAGTACTTGAGTGGAGGTCCAATGCCCATCTGTTGTCTTACTACTAACCCTATAAGTATTTGTTCATTGATCCATTTTCCCATCATCATATATAAATATATGCAACTATGTACATGCCTGTATTTAAAACTCTATAATTGCCCTTTACTCCCCAGTTATTTCCTCTATTTTCTTTTACTTTCCTCTTGTCCCACTATCATGCTAAGCCTCCAATTGGGTTTCAGTATTTTTTCTCAGTTACATTACTCTTGATCAATCCCTACCGGACTTCTCACAACCACCTTGTCACTGATCTTGAATCAATTGTTATTCCCTTATCCCTGGGCTGGTCAACACCATTTCCTTCCCCCCTTCTCCCCTTCTCCCATGTCCCCACCCTGGAACCATAAGTCCCACTGTTTTCGCCTCCAGACTGTTCATCCAGACTATCTTATCTAGATAGACCTGCAGAGGTAATGAAGCAACCAAAGAAAATAAAACAATGATAGCAACAACAAAAATCCAATGCCATATATATTTACATATATATATGTAAAAACAATAAAAATAATAACAATATAAAAACCTGTAAATAGTTCAAGGTCTGTTTGTTGACTTCCAGGAGTGTCCCCTGATTGGTGCCACACCCTGGCCCCAAAGTTTATCTCTGTCTCTCCATCTGGAACTCCATGCTCTGTTGCACACCCTTAGTTTTTTGCTATGGTGTGATTGGGTCAGACAGGGTACAATCCTGACCCTGCTTCTCCATTGCTGTTCCCATAGGACCTTGGGTCAGCAAGGGATGCCGTGTTTCATAATGGGGCTGGCCATATGATCCTGTCTGTGCATCGGCTGTTCTGAGTGGGAATATTGTCATATGGACTTTTTAAAAAATTTTCATCTCCAATCTTTACTTACATAAGATCAGTTGATGTTGTGGCAGGCCCTGGCCTAGTTTTAGCTGATAGAACTTCTTCATTGTTACTTCCCATTTGGTTTATGTGTATTCCATCTGTAGAAGTTTACTTTTTGTGTTATTGATAAAAGCTACTTGTGATGAAGCAGTCATTGGTCTTGCAAACTTCTATCATGTGATGCCAGTTTCATTTCTGTCACCAAGACCATATTTTTCTGAATAAGAATATAATATTATCATAATATGGAGACTTAGAATTGATAAGTTTTGATAAGCTTGTGTTAGGTCACATCATGGAGGATTACTAATGTTACTTACAAAACCACTGAGAATTCTGGTCCAAATAAGTTGACATGAAACCTTCCCTATCTTACCTAGCATAGTAAACTATATGCTTGTTTGACTCAAAATGGCCAATACCAATCCATTTCTGCTTACTAATGCCTAGGATGTTTTTCATTTATGTATTCCATTTTATTTTTATGACCTCCAATTTTCCTATATTCAAATTTTGTGGGCATTGTGGTTAGTAATGGATATTTGCAACTCCTCTCTTTTTCAGTCATTCTTATCAGTAAATCATCCACTACATTAACATTGACTCTAATTTGAAAAGGCAGCTCATCTCTCACCATATTTTTAGTGTCTTCCAAACTGAGGGGTTCATTTTTTTGGCATTATATCAGACAATGTTCCATTGTTAGTCTAAAACTTATAGTGTGTAGTAGACTATTCTTTCCTACCCCAAAAAACAAAAAAAAATGTACAAGGTCTTAAGTTCCTATGGTCAGCTAAGCCTACATCACATGCATCCAAGTGTGGAGATGCTCTCCAAACCGTTCAGATTTATTTTCATTTCCTGATTGTTTCACACAGAACAATCACATTGGGCTATGTACAACCTTTCTCTGCCTACTTCTACTATCACCCCTCTTCTTTAATCCATAAATCCATATTTGTTTGTTATTGGATTGCTTGTAAGAGCTTCATATTCTGTTCAATCTCTCTCTCTCTCTCTCTCTCTCTCTCTCTCTCTCTCTCTCTCTCTCTCTCTCTCTCTCTCTCGACTGATTCAATAGTCCCCCATTCCTTGCTCCAAATGGCCATACCAACACAAACTAAGGAGAAGAGGCAGTTCCTTGAAGGCAGTTAAACCGGTAAGCAATAAGTACACTAAAAAAAATCCTGAACACAGAAACACATGAGAAAATAAACTAAAAAAGAAAAACAAATATATTTGAGGCAATGTGGTAAAAGCTTGGGATTTAATGGCTATAGCAACTTAGAGAAGGAAAAGATCAACCAAGAAGGGTTTTAGTGGAGGAGATAGATCTTGCATTGGACTCTAAAGAAAGGCTAGAATTATTATTGCAGAGAGCAGAGGCAAGAGGTCATTTAAGGTAAGGAAATAACTAAGAAAGCCTCAGAGGAAAGAAAAAGCCTGGCATCTGGGAAAAGACTGCTCTCGAATGAGAATGTAGAAGAGAGATAAGGCTGACTGGGTGCTAGAAATGTTGGACCACAATACTCAAGAGTTTGGACTCAATCCAGTATGAATCAAAAGAAAGTCTAACAAATTTGCTTTGGAAAGCAGAGACCACAGCACTGCAGAAATAAGAACCAGAGGTCCAAATGTCACCAAAATTCTCTTTCTGTTTCTGCTTCTATTGCTTGGCTTCAATTTCTCCTCAGAAAATCATTTTTCTCCATCAGGAATTATAGTGATTCAGCAATTTCCTGGTTCATGATCCATTGGGAAATCATGGATTCTGTATCACTATGATCCACAAAGAGAGAGAGAGAGAGAGAGAGAAAGAGAGAGAGAGAGAGAGATTCCATTTGGCTAGACTTTAATCAGGTGGCCAAAATTAGAATAATCACTGTGATTGGGAAGTTAGATTGCAAAGATGGATGACATTGTCTAGGAGATTAAGCAATAAAACATGGAGAAAGGAGAAAAATAGGGGGAAAGAAGTGAAATGAGAAGCAGGTATCACCATTGGGGAAGAGATGTAATGACTCTAAAAGGAAGCACAATTTGGGTCTACTTTTGCACCAACAAGAAATTATTTAGTCAGAAAAATGTTTAATAGTCAGTAAGCAATTACTGATAAGTTACTATTCTAAATTTTCTATTATGTTTCATATCCTTATTTTTCCTCATCATCTTTTAATGTAAGTATTTAGGCATTATTTTGCATGCCTTTTAAAAGTCATCATTGATATTTTTGTTTGAGAAAAATATAAAAAATAAGCTCTTAAATTAATGTCTAATATTACTGCCATTTACAAAATAATATTATTCTTGAATAATATTATTTCCTGAGAATAGTTCATATTCTCAGAAAACAAATATTAAGAATAACTATTAAGATTAATAAGCAATAATAATGCCATTAAAGAAGTATTGATAAAATGTTGCAAGTGTTCAGAAGTTGTCTTGACATATTGTAATGGTACTATTGAATCATTTTTCAATTGAATTGGTTAGAATAAAATAGAACTAATTGAGATCTGAAAATGTGGCATTAGCAAATATATTTTTAGAGCTCATGTATTTTTCTTTCCTAACCTACCCCTGATAACTATCAAATATTTATTATTGCTATTACTCTGTTCTCAGTTTACCAGTGCATCAGCCTAAGCTACTATATGTGTATTGCTACCTACATATATTTTATATGTACTAGTAATAAATTTCTTTCATTTACTTTATCCTTCCCACCCCGTTCCTCTCTCCCCTCACCCTGAATTCTCCAGAACTATCATGGTCTCTATTTTTGATGTGAAAATCATTTTTCTTTTTTTATATCACATTGGGTTCATACAGCATTTGTCTGTATGGGATTGACTAACTTTGCTAAGCATATCGTCTACATTTGTGTATATCATGAGATGCTTGGCAGTTTCATCATTATTATTTAGGGAGACACAATATTACATTGCATGCATGTACCAAGATTGGTTTATCCATTCTTCCAGATGGGCATTTTGGTTTTCCATCATTTTGCTATTGTGTGTAGTGCTGGTATAAATATGGGTGTGCATGTATCTGTTCATGTTTGGCTTCTTATTTCTTTAGGGTATATAATTAGTAGAGAGATTGCCAAGTAATATAATAAAAGGCATCTGTGGTAGTTACATAATCTGTTGTCAATTTTAGACATTACAAGTGAAGGGTTTGAGTTTAGCTAGCTAATCAGGTCACCGTTTGATGACTTCATTTGGAGGCACTTAGGAGATAAATAGCTCACTGGAGGTGGGACACATGCCCACTGTGAGACATTACTGATGAGGAGCCTGATGGAGCTACACTGATATAACCAGAGCCCTGGAGCTGGAGGAGCCACATGGAGACCCACAACAGCAAAGAAGCTTCCACCACCACTGGAGCCACAAGACTTTCCACACACTGGTCTATGAACTTCTAGCCTTCAACATTGTGATATGGCTGCATGAGTCTAAAGAGGAATTTATGGAATAGTACTAGCATATGAAGTGATATCAGACTTAGGGATTGTGTTAGTCTGTGTAGACTAGAGAAACAAATCCATAGAAACTCATGCATGTATAAGAGAGTTTTATATAAAGTGTACCTGTAATTGTAAACTCAAAAAGCATCCTACCCCGGTTCAGACAAAGCCCATAAGTCCAATATTAGCCCATATGTCTGATATCACAGACTCTTCAGACTCACAGAACACATGCAATGATGCTGAATGCAAGACGATCACAGGTTCATGGGTAGAAAGTCTTTGGATCCAATAGCGTAAGTATCTCAGTGCTGGCAGGGGTCTCCATGTGACTTCTCAATTTCCCAGGGCATGAGGTCTATATGCATAGTGCCATGTATTTTGTCAGTAAAATATCTAAGGAAGTGAGTAGAATGAGAGATAGTGTCTCCCGCAGAATTCTCAGAAGGCCATGACCATACAGAGGCCTTAGCGGCTATGATCTAATTGACAGACTAGACCCCACTCATTCGCTCAAGTCCCAAATTGACACCAGATTATATAGCTACAACATGGACTTGATCTGGATTGGGCTGGGATTTTTTTTAATATATAATTACTCTTTGATATAAAGTTTTCCCTCGTATACATCTGAGTCTCCTTGGAATTGTTTCTTTAGCCTACCTGAATAATGCAGCATCCCATAGGAAGGTGCAGTTTGAGCCAATAGTTTGGGCTAAGAAAGAGGAGGAAGCAGTTTACAATAGCCACAATAACTCGGGGGCAATAACAAGAATGAGTCAAGAAGCATGAACACCTTCCAAATCTGTACCCTGGTAATAAAGTAGCCTTGGGACATACACTGAGAAGACAATTTATGAAACAATGCATGAGACATTATAGCAGGACAATGAATGAACAAAGATGGGAACAAGGTGGGCAAGATTTGGAGGGAAAGAGAACAGGGAAATGTCCAGGAAGAGATTTCCATTGTCTACTAAAGAACATCCTCACAATAAGAAGTGATCATTTTCTGTTTCTGAATGCCCCGAAACCCAATCCTAATCCCAAAGGAATTGTGGGAAGAGAAGAATATCTTGTTAGCGATGGTAGTACCTTTGTGTGACTCATGGAGTCCACAGGTTGAAAAGCATTTGAACTGCCTTTGTGGTGTCATGATAATTCCTTAAAAGCTAGATAAGTGTTGTTGAAGCTCCGAACCCATTCTTTCTAGAAATGGAAATATTGTTGTGCAATTCATTTTGTGGGAGGTAAAGGAATTGTATTTTCATATAGCCTTGCTTCCAAGATAATGTTTCCTCTGAATTGAATAGCCTTTCCATCTTGGTCAGATGAAGAACTCATTCACCTGCTTGATGGTCATGAGTTAACAACTTGGATATGGTATTGAAGTATGTGGTAGACTTTACTAAAGGTTTAGGGAAATGGATAGTGTTTACAACAGAAAAGACCTGGATCGTGTTTACAGCAGAAAAGACCATTAAGTTTGATGACAGCATGCCTCTTTCTTAAAAGGAGTCATAAAAGGTGCTGCAAATGGTTAATGCACTGGGCTATTAACCAAAAGGTTTCAAGTTAATGTCCACTCAGAGGCATCTCAGAAGAAAGATCTGGAGATAATTAGCCATTGAAAATCCTGTGGAGCACAGTTCTACTGATTGGGTGGAGACTCAGCTCCCACAAAACTGGTACTGTTTTGTTGTTGTTGTTGTTGTTGCTGTTTAGATTTTCAACCATCACTAACACGTTTTCACAGGCTACCTCGACTTACATAGTGCCCAGGCATACAGTATTTCGCAGAATTCTTCCACTTCTCCCCACCTCCATCTCCTTTTCAACCCTGTCCTTCAGGGTTCCCCCCCAAGAAATTTAAAACTGCACATTCTAGCTTATAAAGTAGTATTTCTCAACAAGTAGTGATTTTCTTCCCTACCATGTGACATTTGTCAATGTCTAGAGATATTTTTGGTTGTCACAATTTTAGGAAGGAGTACTCTGAGCCAAGGATACTGCTAAGAACTTGTGTCACACAAAATGGGCCTCTCCAACAAAGACCTCTCTGACCAAAAATATCCATATCTAGGACAAGTCATTGCTCTCCAGTCTTCCTGAACCCAGACTTGGGGTCTTGCCATTTCCATATACATACACACAATTTCTGAGGTGCTTACCCAGTTCAAGTAAAGAGTCTGCCAGTTCCTACCACAACACACAAGACCAGCAGCTCCTGAAATCTCCTTTAACAAAGCTGCTCCTCTCAGAAAAGTTGTGCTTTTAATTTGCATTTTTCCTCAATACATGTAGAATAAAGTTCTCATCCATACTCAAGCTAGATATACACTGCCAGAAAGAGAGAAAGTGAAGAATGTAAATAGTGTGGGTGATTCTGCCCCACGTTCCACTAGAGCATATGCCCCAGAGGAGCGTGAGGAGATGTGAATCTGATGTTCCTTCAGTTGGTCTCCGTTCCCAAATTGCTCTCCTAGTATAAGCATCTCACCATGCTGAGTGTGATTCAAGTGTTTAAAGAATTTTTTTTTTTGCACAACATGGCCCTTAAATGCAAGCCAATATTTCATCAGGTGTTTAGCTGAGAAAACAGCAATCTGTTCCAACGCTGGAAGAAAAACTGGCTGAGTTGGATAGTACGCAAGCCTCAAATGTGGTGCATAAAAATGGTCGTGTATGCTGTACGCCAAGGGTGATTTAGAAGATTTGTTTTTCAAGGGTGTTTCAGATTTTTATCTGGTTCCTTCTCTTTACACTCTAACTTTCCAACTTAACTTCAAGTATAATCCAATACGACATTGTTATTGTCAGTTATCTTATAGTCAGTTATGACGTAGGACAATCCCTCATGTAAAAAAGCTTTTCAAAGCTTTTACAGAGCAGGATATCAGGCCAATTTATCAAGGCACTTTCTGGTGGGTCAAGCCACCAACTTTTTGGCCAATAATTGAGTACAACCCAGGACTGAAAGTAGAGATATTTTAGACTAGAACCTTTGAAGGATGTTAAGAAATGAAAAAAGAGGAGATGATGGCTTATAATCAAAAAGGCCTTGAAGAGCAATAAAGCATACAGCTACACTATCAATTCTTGGGGACATCTACTACATGATTCAAATGAAACTTTTATTGGTTTTATTAAAGCCGTGCCATATGGAGCTTAGTTGGTTGTACTGTAAATTTGCAATATAATACTCTTTGTATTGAAAAGTCTCTTTTCTTAAGTATATAATGTAAAGTTGTTGCCAGTTATCTCTTAATTGAACAAACAATATGCTAGCTAAAATTTCTTTTCATTCTTTAAAAAGATACCAATTATGCACCATACATTCTAAACAGGTTGCTTAAATATTAAACAGCAAGAGACAATGGCAGTTCTTGCAGGTGTGCCTTTGAAGTCCATGTTTACATTGTGTGTGCAAGTTACTTGGCATTTATATAAATGGTGTGCCTGGAAAAGGGTGGTCGCTACATCTCTTCTGGTTGCACACACTGCAGGTGAGCCACCCTCGATAATTTTAAGTGGAAACTATCCTGATTGTTAAGATGAGATGGGCAAAAGGAAATTAACTCATAAATATTGCATGGGTCAAAAATTTTATGTGAGGTTCTGAAAGATAAATTCTATAGTAATCATTTTAGAAATTCCCATTTTAATTAAATACAATATTTTCAAAAATGTGCTCTGGTGCATGGCATAGGCTTTTCAACTTGGGAACTTTCTGAATAATGCACTAAATAAAGGGAAAATTGTTCTCCACTAAGTACTATTTTCAGCACATAAAATTTTGTAATGGTTTTCTTTCATTTGGGTACAATTTAACTATATGGATATTTTCTCTGGACCATATTGTTACCCTGTATAATTAAGAGTAAGAATATCAATCTTTAGTTTGGGTCTTCTGAAAAGCAGTTAAGTATGTATTGGAAAGCAGATAGGGATAAGACAGAGTTACCTAATATGGAGTAACTGATTGAGCCACTGTTGTTATGTGGTGTCTTTGAATCAGTTCTGCCTCCTATTAACTGTACAATGGAAAAAAACAACAACAATGGTTCTCTTCCAAAATCCTCACGATTGCTATGTGTGAATCCATTGTTTCAGCCACTGTGTCAGTCTATCTTATTCAGGATTCCTTCTTTTAATTGACCCTATACTTCACTTGATGTGCACTGCCAGAGTCCAGACTGTCCTAATAGTATGTCCAAAGTATGTGAGACTAACTCTCCCTATCCTCTCTTCTAAAGAGCATTCTGGTTTTATTTTCTCCAATATAGGTCTGTTTGTTTTGGTAACACATGGATGTAACATGGTTCAACACCAGTTTTCATAGCGATATGAGAAAATTGAAAATACCATGACTTGGGTCAAGTATACCAATGAAGTAGTGAATTGATAATTCACTATATGCACACATAAAATTAAATAAATAATACAGCTCTTTTAGCCATAGTTATTGTTAAGCCAACTAAAATGACCTTGGTTATCCTTATGGGCCTGGATAAGAAAGTAGAAGGAGATACTGATTGGATTCCATTATTCAGCTGTGGCTGATTGTTAACAATGTTCATTACGATAGCCATCCCCCTGGGTATAAAATGATCCATCTGAGGAGTAGAAAGGGTGGGGTTGTGGGAGGTTACTACCAGTAAAAGAAAAGTGCCAGAAATGGAGCATATCCTTTGAACTCCTGTATTCCTCTAAATTGAAAACCCTTTATCCAGGAGATCACTGTGACAAAGAGGCGTGGCAGAGAAGAAGCAGAACTATGAGCCAGAGAATTAGACAAAGCAATGGAGTTTCCAGCAATAAAATTTTACAGAGCAAATAAAACTGAGTGCTTGAGAAAACAAGATCAGCTTGAAGAATTGGGGGCTGGAACAGGGGGTAGGGGGGATTCTGAACACTTAATCAGGGAGCTAGTTTTGCTGATTCGTGGCGCTGAAGCTGAATGCCTTCTATTGAAGCTTACCTGGAAGGGGCTGCCCTTTGAGCATTTATTGGCAGCCCTAAAAGAACTTTATAACATTGCGTGAGTAGGGCAGTGGCCAGGCAAGAGGCTGAGAGCCAGAGAGCGCCCCACCTACAGACATGACATCAAAGAAATTGTCCTACTGAACAATTGTAAGCTATGCAAAATTCACCTGCACTCCTTAACGACTCTGTGAGATGACTGCAATGAATTCCAGAACTCAGCAGAAATATAGAATGAGGGAAGAGGAGAGCGCTAGGAGAGAGAACAATAGAAGTCAAGAGCACCACGAAGAGAACCTTGATCCTCAAAGTTTCATCTTTGTTTTCACTTCTCAAAGAGATCTTGTGCATCAGATTTCCCAATGCGGTATGTCGTTGTATTTTTGACTGCTGCTTCCATGAGCATTAATTGTGGACCTACATAAAATGAAATCTTTGACAATTTCAATCTTTTTATCAGTTTATCATGACATTGTCTTTTGGTCCAGTTATGAAGCTCTGACTTTTATTGACACTGAATTGTAATCCATACTGAAGACTGCAGACTCTGATATTCAACAAGTTATCTTAACTTTCAACAAGGGGAAATGTGTCACCTGCACATAACAGGTAACAACATATAACAACTCTTCCTTCAAGCCTGATTCTGTATTCTCCATATAGTCCATCTTCTCTGATTATTTGCTCAGCATACAGCTTGAGTACATATGTGAAAGACTACAACCCTGATGGCACATCTTCCTGATTTTAAAGCAGGCAGTATTCCCTTGTTCCATTTGAATGACTACCTCTTAATCTATGCATAGATTCCTCATGAACTTAACAAAGTGTTCTGGAATTCCCATTTTTTTCAATGTTATCCATAGTTTGTTATCATCCACACAGTCAAAAGACCTTGCACAGTCATTAAAACACAAGTAAATATATTTCCAGTATTATCTGTGTTTACTCAAGATCCATCTGACGTCAGCAATGATATCCCTCATTACACTACTACCACATCTTCTTCTGAATCTGACTATTCTGAATTATGCAGTTCACCATCAGTGTAACAATACAACCATTTGAAAGTTATTTCAATTGAGATTCCAAGGTTCCCAGAACCTTGATTTTTGATCATGCTTTTCATGCATTTTTGACTTCTTCCCTCAGTATCTCTGGTTCTTCATAATAGGCTACCTCTTGAGATAGTTGGGTATTGACCACTTCTTTTTGGTAGTGACCCTTGTGTATCCTGCCAATCTATTTTGGATGTTTCTTGCATCATTCAATATTTGACCAAGAGAATCTGGTATTTCAACTCAAATTTCTTGAGTTGAGGCTCAAATATTTCTTCATTTCTTTCTGCTTGAGATGGGATAAATGTGTTGTTCTTCCTTTAAATTTTTTAACTCTAGGTATTTGTACTTTTCGATATACTATTTAACTTTATCTTCTCGCCTGCCTTTTGAAATCTTCTGTTTGGTTCTTTGACTTCAGCATTTCTTCCCTTTGCTTTAGCTACTCGATAATTATGGGCAAATTTCAGAGTCTCTGCTGACATCCACTTTGGTCTTTTCTTTCTTTCATTTTTTTTGTTTGTTTGTTTAATGAATCATTTTATTGGGGGCTCAAACAACTCCCATCGCAGTCCACACATACATCAATTGTATGCAGGCCATGATGCTTAGGCCATCATCACTCTCAACACATCCTCCCTCCATAAAGGCCTTTCTTCATGAACAACGTTCTTGAGGCCATCCCACAGGTGGTCAGGTCTTCTGTTATTAGTGCTCAGTGGTCAATCTGTTCTTGAGATTATTTCCAAATCCAGGTGGTTCTATTCAAGGTTTCATCTTGACTGTGCTGGACAGGTTTTAATTTTCTTCAGCTTCATTCTGAACTTGCATGTGAGTAGTGTAGGTGTTTCTAGTCAATACCTGGTTTGCTCTGGCTGATGACATTTAGTTCTCCAGAATCTTGTCCCACAAATGTAGTCAATTTGATCCCTATATTTCATCTGCTGAAGCTCATCAGGCTTATTTTCACCATTTATATTGTTGGAAAAGAACATTTCTGATAAAAATTGTTGGTGTTGCAAAATTTTCTCATTCAATCTCCAGTTGCCTTTCCATAAACCAAGCCATATTTCCCAACTGCTGATTCTCCTTTGCTTTCTGTGCTATTCCAGGTAAACTAAAGAAACAAATTCATAAGCACGTATATGTGTCTAAGAAAGAGTTTTACATACAAAAGAAACTGTACATTAAGAAAACATCCCACCACAGTCCAGTCCAATCTCATAAGTCTGACATTAGCCCATATGTCTGATACCAATCTGTAAGTCCTTTTCAGACCCACAAAGCACATGCAATGATGCCAGGACAATCACAGAACAGTGGGTGCAGAGTCTAGTGTATCCAGTGGTGGTATAGAAGCTTTTCAGTGTTGGCAGGGTCTCCCTGTGACTCCTTCAGTTTCCAGGGCTCAGGGTCTATCAGCATGCTGCCATGTGTCTTGTCTGCTGAAATGTCTCCCAGGGAGTGAGTCATGAGTTTCCCACCTCCAAGGGGAAAATGCAGCAGAATTTCGCAGAATGCTCAGAGAAAAAGGCCATGCCCACACAGAGGTTTCATTGGCTATCTCAAGATTGACACACTAGACTCACCCCTACATTCAATCCTCAAATTGACACCAGAGTAGGTAATTGCCACACCTTCCAATTAGTAATTATCATCTCATTTGCATATTTAACTCATTTCTCAAGGAAAAAGATTGAACCAGTTTAGCAAATTCTTACATTTCTATATCATTGGCTTTAATGGCCGGTGTAGAAATTTAAATAATAGTTGTATTAACATATTTCCTTGTAGGCATATAAATATATTTTCAGCTGTTCTTTTTGACAATGAATTCAATGTCATTACTGCAGGGACTATACCAGAAAGATTCAACATAGAAGCCTAATGAAATAAACTGAGTCCTGCCTCAAAGCTGCATGTACCTTGGACTGAGGACTGGGGTAGTCTGATGGGAGAGAAAACAGAGAGGGACCACCCCAGGGCTGTGAAAGTGGTAGTCATTGGACCTTGAGGGGAAACCGTGGCTTTCTGGGTGTCCAATGGAAAGGGACCCAGAATCACCCAGTATTTCGATGTTCCCCTTGCATCTGTTGGGCAGGGATCTGCACTTATCAAAATTGATCCAGGAAGTTTTCCCCTGGAACCATTCACTATGCTCAGTGTAGACTGGGCTCAGACAATTGGGAGATCAAACTGTGCAGGGCAACAACACATGTATTACCACTTGCAATGGAGCTAGACCTGCATAGACTCGTAAGGCCAAACTTTGAAACAGAATTTCATGCAGTTTCTCTCATTTGACTCACCAGAAAGGCTACAGACTTATGGCTGCAATGGTGGATGAAGCCATCCCAGGTCGGATACCAGGCTTATAAGGACTCCCAGGAAGGGGAGACAATATAACAGAGTTTTGCTCGAGTCCAGCAAACCAGAGAGAAATGAGCCAGATGCAAGATACAGACCCAACAAAAAGCAGACACACTTTTCCAGAGTGTCCATTTGTTCTTTGGAAACAGGCCACACCCTTGAGGCAGTGAATTGTGTCAGGGCTGTCCCCTGAGTAAGGGTGTCACATTCTACCCTAATCTTGTCCCATTGTGAAAGTTTACAAATGATCGGTTGTGGTTAAAATGTGGTAACTCAGTCGGGTAGTGGAAATTAATAGGCATTAACCATCAAATCATTGAGCATCTTGTCCCCAGTTGGCACAAAACTTTGTAACCTCCACCCCAAACAAACAAACAAGCCTACTACCTTCAAGTAGATTCTGATTCATAGAGAACCTCCATAAGGTTGCTGAGACTTTAAATGTTTGGGTTTTTTTGGGGGGGGTGGGAGGCATCACTGTCCTCTGGTGGGAGTGGGAGGCCCAGCCTTGCTCCTGGAGAGCTGCTGCTGGATTTGAACTACCAAGGCAGTGGGCCACAGTCCTGCACTCAACCACTATGCCACCGGGGCTCAGCAGACTTTAAATGTTTATAGTGGAAGACAGCCTCATCTCTCTTGCCACGAATGACCAAGGAGTTTGAATTGCCAGGTTTTTGGTAAGCAACCCAACTTCTAAGCCACAGCACCACTACCTCAGTTTATTTTAAAGGTCACCTTCTCGATTTTGATGATATAAATCCAGATTCCTACATTTTCATGCTAGTTCCTACTCCTACCCATTGCGTGCATCATTTCTTATGCACCTTCTTAGTTGCAATTATAGCACTTTGCTCCATAATTTATGCCCATTTCATTTTCTTTTCTGGTCATGTGTAGTATTGCCTTCCTTGTACTAATTTTTTCCTTTTGTCTTTTCACAATAGTCCACCTCTAGCTAGACATAAGGCCATGCCATTTTTCTTGAAACTTGCTCTAGTTAAAGGGATCTAAGCAAAACTTTATTCATATAGTTAGTTGGTCCAAAGTCTTTGTTTTTTCCTAGAAAATTGTTAACCTTGTAGTAGTAATCTAGCCACCACCATAAAACTGGGCACACTGAGGATGATGATGGCAACAAATGTACAAATGTGTTTTGCAAACAATAGATGTATGTATTGATTGTGATAAGTTATATGAGCTCCCAATAAAGATATTTTTAAAAGATGCAGTAAAGTAATAATAATAATTGTAATACATAACAGAAGGGTTCTTGAGGCATGAGAGGGGGAGGGAGGGGATAAAGGGGGCTTATAACAAAGGGTTCAGGAAGAAAGAAAATATTTTGAAACTGACAGTGGCAACAATTGTAAAATTATGCTTGATATAACTGAATTATAGATTGCTCTAGTACCTATAATAGCTCCCAATAAAATGATTAATAATAAAAATAATTTTAAAAAGAAAAAATAGGGACACTTGAATGGACAAGAGAGCCACAATGAACTCCTAGAAACCCAAAGCAGTAGACCACCTACCCACCAGGAATACCTTCATGCTTCTTAACTGTTACGTGAGATGACATTGGCCGACACACCTTTGGGTGCCTCAAATATTAGATTTGTTTCTGGGTAGGTTTGTCCTGCTGATTTCAGAAATGGCACCAGTGTTTCCCTCTCAGCTCTCATTTTTAGAAACAGAACACTTGGCATATACCGCGCTTCACTCTGCTCCCCTGTAAAATGAAATCACAGTATTGTAGTGTAGAATGAGCTCATTGTTGATAGGGGACATACACACTTGCTTTACTTAAAGTGCTTTGTGTTGTACTAAGGTCATTATACTGTATATGATATCCTTTAACCCAAAGATATATTTGGACAGTGCAAATTATATGAACTTGGAATTTTCCCCACGTGTCATTTCACCTCTATTAGGAACCTAAACGTGGCTGTTCCAATTTGTTGTATTAGAAAGAAGCAGAAATAAGAGTTACTGTACCATAAGTAAGGCTTAACGGGCTATGTGTTAGCCTGCCACCCACAAGGCCAGCTCTGCTGCACCAGCTGCTCTGCAGAGGGAGATGAGGCTCACAGCCTCAGAAACCCGCAGGAGAAGTTCAACTTCCCTGTAGCAAGTCTGTGAGTCAGAACTGGCTGACTGGTAATGAGTTAGGACAATAAAGAGAAATTCAAATGTTCTGAAACCCCAAATGGCTCTCTGTCAAAGTTCAAATTCTTCTAATAAAATTAATATTTTTTAGCCTTGTATAAAATGACACCGTATCTCCACCTGTGCACAGAAACTCTTAAAAGAAAAGTTAGAATTTTTCTCATTAAAAAGTTGGGCGTTGGCTGAGCCCCGGTGGTGTAGTGGTTGTGTATGGGACTGCAGCTCACTGGGTTGGAGGTTCAGTTCCAGCAGCGGCTCCACAGGAGCAAAGGCTTGGTCTCCTACTCCCACCACCAGAGGGCAGTGATGCCCCATAAACAAAAAGACAAAAAAAGTTGGGAGTCAACCTCACTCCTGAATCATTTAACACAAATTATCCCTTGACTTCTCTATATTGAAGGTGTTCTGAAATATTTACTGCATAATTTAAACAAGAAAATTTTACATATTTAAAATATTTTTGGAAATTGCTGTGAAGTCTTACATTTTCAACATTCTAAATTACCCTGATATACCCAATTATGTGCCTTTTCAATTTCTTTTTCTTTTACATTCTTCTCAAACTATGTTCTGGCTTTGAACTATACAACGTGTTGGCTCTGTATCTTTTGCAGAGCTTCCCAACACAAAGGGAAACCTGCTGCTGCCATGTAGGATCAAGAGCTTCTCCTTCGGGTTTCTAAATCTTTTCAAGGCTTCAGCAAGACTGAGGGGTTCGAACCACTGGCCTTATGACTGGCAGCTCAGTGTGAAACCAACTAGCCAGCATGGGTCCATTTATAGCTTCCTTGGAAGTCCTTTAATACTTAATTCTTTTTCAAATACTTCTTTCTGTTTTGTTTTATCCTGTAGTTTGTGAGTCTGAATTCCCCTCATTTAAAACTTGGATGCTAAATTAGTATACCTTCAAAGCTAAAAACATTGTAGAACACCATATTTAAAAAAAAAAAAAAACTAGAGCTGATATGCTCTATCCAATGCAATTTTCTGACTCAGCATCCTAAAGGACCCCTGGAACAGATCTAAAAACCACGGCATGAAGAAAAAATTTTTTTCTTTGGCCTGTGTAATGCAATTTCTTTCCTATTTGAGCAATTGCCATAAGTGTCTACCATTGTATGGAAGTTTCACTTGTATCTGATTAATATGCCAAGTATGTATGAAAAACTGCAGATAAATTCTAGGTTAAAAATCAGCATATTGAAAAAATCAGCATATTGCCAAATAAAATCAATAGAAGCAGCATTGAAGACCCACACTCTGTCTAATCTAAACTAAACGTTTGACTCTAGAAGGAGAGTCAAAATACTTAACAATTCATATACCACAGGCTGAACAATCAGAATGGTAGGCTGGTAGAGACATGAGATGAGTATGTTGTGATTTATATGACTCCTGCCTCTAGGTAACATAAGGTTATTAGAATTATTTATGTTAAAGAAAAGAAAGATTGGAAAGTGCCCTGTACCAAAGATCTAGAGTCCCCCAGGTGGGCTGTCACATTGTTCTGATCTTTTTTCATTCTTAAGGATATCACATCCCTAACCTAAACTGCAAACCTTGAAGTGGGATTATCTACCATGCTTCCTCTGGGTGGTATTTGGACCTGGATTCTCTGGGGCCATTCATCTTTGGGGTATATGAAGAATATATATTGGATATATTACATTTTTTCTCCTGAAGCTCTGGAGCAGAGTCTGAATATAATAACGAGAGTTTTATAACAATGGGAGTGATACCCCAGGTGATAAAATTTCTACTTCTCATATTTACTGGCCCCACCCTCTCCAAAAGCAATTACCACCAAGAAACTGAAATGTTTTACTCTCATGCAAGTTTTTTATTGTTTTGTAATAAATATGACAAAATTTTCACCCCTTGTAATATAAAGGTGGTGAGAATAGTTGACTACATTGAAGTTAGTGATTTTTTATATGCGTGAAAGAGTTGATGATTTATAGTACATATGAAATATTTTATTCTTTATAATTGCACAATAAAATATTAATATAACTATTTTTAAAAGCAGCCCAAAACCTTAAGTGATTTTCACAATAGCAAAAGAATAAAATGAGCTCATTAGTTTACTTGTTTTGTTAAGATTGTTTTGTTCTGTTGTCACTATCTACCATACTAAGGAAATCAATCTTAATATATGTCTTACTTTCAGAACTCACGCTACTTATATTTCTTCCAAAATGATGTTCATAATCTATAGATAAATGCTTCAGAAATAAAAAAGGTATGGAGAGTATACTGTGAGTCATATCTGACCTCCTTTGGCTTCTCTATTACCAGGAAGCCGAGATCAGATATGCCTCGACCTTCCAACTTTCTCCCATGACACTATTCTTCTATGAGTGGTTCAATAATTCATTGCAGTGGACACACACAACTCACAGACAATGTTCACAATGGAAGGGAGTTGGTAGGGGAGTTGGTATTTTCAATCACTTCACATGTATGTGAAATCTTGACATTGAATAAGGTAAACTCAAAAGGAATCAATGCATTTGAATTATGGTGCTGCAGAAGAATAGTGACAGTATCATGGACTGCTAAAATCTTTTGGGGAAGAAGGATAACCGTGTTCCTTAGAAGCAAGGCCAATGAGACTTTACCGCATGTACTTTGGACATGTTTTCAAGAGAGACTGGTCCCTACAGATGGACATCATGTGTTGTAAAGAGAGGAGCATTGAAAAAGAGGAACTCTTTGACAAGATAGATCGATACCCTGGTTGTCACAATGACTCAAACAGAGCAACAACTGGGAGAATGGAGCAGGACCAGGGAGTGTGTTGTCCTGTTGTACCTAGGGGGCCATTATGAATCAAAAATGACTCAACAGAACCAAAGAATAATAAATTAGGTAAGTTAATAGGTACTCGCGAGTGAGTACCACTTGACAGTAAGATACAGACCACCTTAGTCCACAGCAACACCTGTCCTCTGCCAGGAGCCACGTCTCTCTCGCAGTTTCCTCAGCCCCTCCATCATGTGGCCCTTTGGTTTCTGCTTCTGGGAATCAAGAAGGCAGCCCCCTGCTCAGCTTCACAATATCTTAATCTTGGTACTTATGTCTCATGTTATACTTGTCTCATTCTCCGGTGCCTCTGGTCTCAGTCTCTGCCCCTTGAGACAGAAAGCTTAGAAGGTGCACCACTGGAGACTCTTCTTCCCATGCTACTGACCCTTTACTCTCCTCCTACTTACACGGATCATCCTTATAGCCAGGGGAGTGGGACCTAAAACTCACCTATCACCTCTGGTAGTGTTCCACATGCCTCATTTGCTTAGTTGTAGAAAAAAAAAAGTCATAGTAAGAAATTTCGTTCCACCACAACAGCAATGTTCCAATCAGTTTACTGATAAGTAAAACATTAAAGAAATACAACTATATGCCCCACTTACTCCCCCCCCCCCTGCCTTTTTTTGTTATCTCTTTCTCAGTCAAGTCTGAATTTAAGGAACCCTGGAAACAGAGTCTTATTTCTGCTGGCTGTTCCTTGTGCAGTCTTCAAGTATATCTCTATCTACAGGATTGTCACTTATCTGGATTGAACTTCATTATCCAACTCTTATGGAAGAAATTTCCTAGAATGGCAACCTATCATTTCTACAGAGGAGATGAAATCATTGCAGCAGGAAACATGTAGCCTAAGTCACTGGAGGAAATGTTGAGCATTTGCTCACATGATCACTGGTCAACACTAGGAGTGGCCATGTGCCTTTGTCCATCGTTTATTAGAGTCAATTGGTCGGGTCTTTCCTTTTGACTACCGGAAAGCTGGAAATGAAGCAGCATCAATAAAATCTATGTCAAGAGTAATGAGCGCTTCTTCATCAGATGCTCAGAAGAGAGAGAAAAAATGTAATCTGGGCTTGACCACAGTAAAGTACCTGCAAAGATCATTGAAACAATTGGGTCTACCAATTTACAACCACCCCAAACACAGCAAAATTTGTGACTTAAGATAATATGGTAGTAATCTAATCGATGTTCTTTAACTGCTGAATGAATTTAGTAAAGTACTTCCCAAACACTGATCCACAGATCATGTACAGCTAGCAGATTCTGGGGGCTTTGGATTGGAATTCCTGACATCAGTTAGCCAACCCTATTATTCCAGTGATTATGTAACTGGGAGACCCACCTATTTATCACCACCTGACACTTTCCAACTTGTAATCCTATTTCTTGTTCTTTCCCCCAGCCCATCTGGGCAGCAGTTGCTGTCAATAACTTGAAATCTGTAAGGTAAATGTGCTGAGGGAAACTTTTATTTGGTGTACTGAAGGGCCAACCTCTTGGTGAAGTCCATGGTGGCCCAGTGGGCTATAAGTGGGACTGCTAGCCAAGTCAGCAGTTGAAGACCACCGACCCTCTTTGTGGAAGAATGATGAGGCTTTTTATTCAACCTGTGGGACGCGATCCCTTTGAGAAGGTCAAACGACCCTTTCACAGGGGCCACCTAGTATATTCTGCATTGCAGATAATTATATTATGATTCATAACAGTAACAAACTTACAGTTATACAGTAGCAACGAATATAATTTTATGGGGGCTGAGCCCCGGTGGCGTAGTGGTTGTGCGCGGGACTGCGGCCCACTGGGATGGAGGTTCAGTTCCAGCAGTGGGGCTGGGCCTCCTACTCCCACCACCGGAGAGCAGTGATGCCAAAAAAAGAAAAGAAAAGAAAAGAAAAGAAAATAATTTTATGGTTGGAGGTCATCACAACATGAGGAAGTGTTAGTCTTGGAAAGTTAGTCTTGGAAACCCATAGGGACAGTTCAACCCTGTCCTATAGTGATGCTGTGAGTCAAAATTGATTTGAGGCCAGTAAAAAAAAAGCAAAAGGGACCAATCCCCAAACCCAGGGACTAGGAGGTGAATTCAACTCATAGTGACTCATTATTCAGATAGGAATTAACTGCCCACAGGATTTCTAAGGCTGCACTGTTATAGAAGCAGATTGCTACATTTTTCTCTTGGGCCAAGCTCATGTCATCCAGTCCATTCTGGCTCACAGTGACCCTATGGGACAGGATAGAACTGCCCAGCTGGTTTGCCAAGGCTGTGAATCCTCATAGAAGCACACAGTCCCATCTTTCTCCAGGTGAGTGGCAAGGGGGTTTGACCTTGCCAATCAAACTTACTTGCCACTCCACTACCAGCAGTGGTTTTCAAAGTTTAGTCCTAAGCTAAATCAACAGCATCAGCAGCACCAATCAGAGTGCTTGTTAAAAATAATAGATCTCACACATTAAATGAATATTTCTATGGGTGAGGCCTCATGATTGGTCTTAACAGGCCCTTCAGAATTAAGGAAGGAGCCCTGATTGTGTAGTTGTTATAAATGGACTGCTAACTGGTAGGTCAGTAGTTCAAAACCTCCAGTTGCTCTGAAAGAGGAAAATAGAGCCTTCTACTCCCATAAAGAGTTAAAGTCTCACAGAGATAGTTTTCCTTTCACACGGCTAGGGGTATTCATTGACTTGACGAAAGTGAGATTTGTTTTGGGTTTTCAGGGGCTTTGGGGAAGTAAAGGTTGCGGTCTGTGCTGCTTGGGAAAGGTTGATGTTGGAACCCACCTAGGTGCTCTCCTAGAGAAAACCTGGTGATTGACTTGCGTGAAGATTACAGTCTAGAAGCCCAAGGCAGCCGGTCTACTCTTTCACATGGTGTGGCTGAGTTGACAGCAAGCAATAACAAAAAACAGGTGATTCTAATGCACGTCTAAGTTAGACAGCCACCATTCCATAAAAGATAATTCTTGGAAGTATGAAGTATTTGAAAACTCCAGCTGAAGCACCCATTTTCCAAGATCCCTTTGAGTTATCAGTATGATCTTTACTCCCCAAAGGGCTCTTTGGGATAGGATCTTGGTAGAGATCTAAAGGTAGAGAGCTAATCTTTTTCTTTTCTCACTTCTGGATCCAGACACTCTGTTAGTCTATGTCAGTCATGATATCCTTAACCTCATTTTAAAAATGATAAATTTTCTATTTTAACCTGGCTCAATGTTAGCCAGGGTCAAAGCCCTTGCAAGCTGACATCCCTCTATTGTTCACCTCCTGTGAAAGCAGTGGTGGCAGGGGGGTGAGGGGGTGTGTTAATGAATGGGGAAGATAGCAAAAAAAGAGTGACTGTTTGGTTGATTTCAACTCAGGGTGGTGCCATCCATGTGGGAAAGAGTAGCACTTCTCCACAGAGTTTTCATGGCTGTGATGTTTTAGACACAGACTATAAGACCGTTCTTCCAAGATATCTTTGGGCAGGTTCTAGCAACAAATCTTTCAAGTAATAGCTACATGCTAGCCATTTATTCCATTCACTGCTATGGAATCGATTCCAATTCATCATGACCCTACAAAATGGGCAGAACTGCCTGAGTGGTTTTTCAAGACTATAATTCTTCATGGAAGTAGAAAGTCTCATCTTTCTTCTGCAGAGTGGCTGGTGTTTTGGAACTTCAAAACTTGTTGTCAGCAGTCCAACAAATAACCACTATGATTATGCACCAATTATTGTAGCAGTACAGTGACAGGTTACTGCCAGGGTTTTAGGTCCGATTCAGAAGAGGATATGGAACAAGGGATATCATTGCTCATTGTCAGCTGGATCTTGACTGAAAGCAGAACATATCATAAAAATTTTTATTTGTGTTTTATTCACCATGTCAGAGAATTCTACTCAGGGGGTCATAACAAACTGGATAGTCTTGAGGAAAATAGGCATTTGAACACTTTATCATGTTCATGTAGAACTTGTACACAGACCAAGAGGCAGTGTGTAAAACGAATGGTTTAAAATCAGGAAAGGTGTGCATCATAGGTATATCCTCTCACTATACTTATTCAATCTGTAAATCATTACAGAAGTTGACTTATATGAAGAAGAATGGGGCATCAGGATTGAAGGAAATCTTATTACCATCTAGTAATATACAGACAGATGCCACAACCTTGCTTACTGAAAGTGAGGGCTTAAAGCACTTGCTGAAGAAGATCAAGATTGCAGCCTTCAATAGGGATTATAACTCAATATAAAGAAAATCAAAATCCTCATAACTACCAGAAGGTGATTTCATAATAAATGGAGAGAAAACCCGAAGATGTCAAGGATTTTATCTTGGTCAGGTCCATAATCAATGTCCGTGAAAGAAGCAGTCAAAAGATGAAATGATAGTGTGCATTAGATAAATCTGCTGTACAAGAGCTATTTAAAGTGTTGATACATATAATCACCTCCTGGGGAAAGGACAACAGGAAGTGGATGAAGGGAGGCATCGGGTAATAAAAAATATGATAAAATAATAATTTCTACATTATCAAGGGTTCATGAGGGAAAAGG
Source organism: Nesogale talazaci (assembly GCA_004026705.1). Taxonomy (NCBI): domain Eukaryota; kingdom Metazoa; phylum Chordata; class Mammalia; order Afrosoricida; family Tenrecidae; genus Nesogale; species Nesogale talazaci. The sequence continues at coordinate 39,371 of PVJH01004960.1, forward strand.
GAGTGGGAGGGAAGGGGAAAAATTAGGAGCTCTTTCATTTGCTCAAGTAGCAAATGTTTTCAGAATGATGATGACAACAAATGTACAAATGTGCTTTTCACAATGTATGGATGTATATATGTATGGATTATGATGAGTTGTATAAGCCCCCCAAAAATTTTTTTTGAAGTGTTGAAAAGGGAGGATGTTACTTTGAGGGCTAAGGTGAACCTGATGCAAGGCACAGAATTTTCAGTTGTCCCGTATGCATGTGAAAGTTGGATATTGAATAAGAAAGGCCAAAGAAAATCAATGAATTGAAATTATGGTGCTGGCAAAAACTATTGAAAGTACCATTGGCTGCTCAAGGAACAAACAAATTTGTCTTGGAAATACAGCCAGAATGCTCCTGAGAGGCAGGCAGAGACCAGAGCCCAGAAAAGGGCACCATGCTTGGTAGAGAGGCATCAACAAAGACAACGGTCCTAGGCCAGATGGATTGACAGTGCCTGCAGCAGTGAGATCAAACACAAAAACCATTGTGAGAACTGGGCAATGTTTCTTTCAGTCATTTGTATATCGGGTCATTATGAGTGGAAATCGACTTGATGGCCCCTAACAGTTGCAACCATTTGTGACACTCACTACCTTATTGCTCATCAAGAAGAAAATCAAAACCCCAAACTATTGCTTTCTAGTTCATTCTGATACATAGTGACCCTAGAGCAGTGGTTCTCAACCTTCCTAATGTCATGACCCTTTGAGAAAGTTTCTCAGGTTGTAGTGATGCCCCCCCCCCGCCATAAAATTATTTTTGTTGCTACTTCATAATTGTAATTTTGCTATAGTGAAAAGGTCATTGGACTCACAGGTTGAGAACTGCTACCCTAGAGGATTGAGTAGAGTTGCTCTACAGGGATTCTAGGACTGTAGTCATAGGAGCAGATTACCACATGGAGCAGCTGATAGATTTGAGTGACTGATCTGTCAGTTATCTGTCATGAATTAGCCTGTGTACTGCCAAAGCTCCTCATCCTGGAAAACCCACCCATTGCCATCGAGTAGATTTTGCCTCATAGTGACCGTGCATAGGCTTTCCAAAACTATAAGTCTTTACAGGAACAGACATCTTTATCTTTCTCTCAGAATAGTAGGTGATTTTGAACCATCACCCTTGCAGTTAGCCACCCAATGCCTATCTCACCAGGACTCATAAACACTCTGAAAAGTGATGGTAAAATATAGCTTTAGGCTGAAAGTTTCCACTTACACTTTTCATTAAGGAGACTGGCTATTGGGCTTCCTTTTATAGTGGACATTTTGCATTTTCCTTGGTAATTTATCATTGAGTTACAACAATAATAAAGATTTTTTATAAATAAAGGTAATAATGTTCCTGATCACTATTTGCAGACAAAATACTAGTTGCTTTAGTAACCACATTGGAAATCAAAACAGCATCATTTACAAATGAATAAGGTCATAATATCTTGTAGGTTAAAAGAATGTTATTGTAAATATTCTTTTATTCTGGAAATTTGTCCCCTGTAATAACAATACACAACTATTGCAAAATGCATTTTAGTGTATAAAAATGAAAAGTAGAAGTTACACTTATAAATTAATTACTTCCAAAAACTAAGATTTTAAGTGCAGATTAAGTCCTTTATACAAGCAAGCAATAGCGATAGTCATTCTGCATTAGCAATAAAAGTCTGCTTCATTTCCGCTTAGAAGATTTAGGAGACAGGATTCTACCACGTTCATGGTGAAGACCATTCAAGATATGTTTTGCTTTTACTTAAAGTAATAAATGAGATTAAAAGAAAACATGTCTACTTGTTTTGATAAAATATTAAGTCAAGCTATAATTAGCACTGAGTATTTCAAAATAGGTGGTGGTTGAAATATTAATAATTGATGTGGCATATACTTTTCATGTGGAAAGTATTTAGACATGCTTCATTGTCACATGTGGATATTTAATGTCAAAATGTAAGCACTAATAAATTGAGATCATGCTCTCTGAAAAACAAGCAACTCTGAGAGATTGGCACCTTGCCGGGGGATTGTATTGTGGAAAAAGAAAGGAAACAAACCTCCATTTTGACTGAAATGGCATCTGTCCTTTTGGAGACAGAAAAAATTCTATCAATCAATGAAAAATTCTTCACATTCACAGAGCTAGTAGATTGGTGCCCCCAAAAGGATTAGAGAAAATAAATGGAATAACATGAAATAATAATTGTATTATAAGAATACATAAATTCCCCCCACTGCACCAGCTCAATGAAATGAGAAACATGAGCATAGTAGGCCATTTTAGTTGGGAAAGACCCAAGATTTGCAAAAGGACCTCAAAATAAAGCAGATGACCTGTGAGTGAGACGAACAATATAGCATTAGATCTATTTCTCTTAGTAAGAAAATGACTCAAGTTGGGGAGACTACAGGTGAACCGGAAATTGGATACTTGGTAGAGATTTGGTTCTAATTTTCTTGGTAACACGTGACCCACAGCAAATTTACTTCTATCATTAAGATTAAAGATGACATTTGTCATGTAGCTTCTTACATTTTTCTCTCTCCTGTCATGTGGCAACTTCCCTTTATGAACTTTAATGTTAGGGGGAAAGTTTTACTCATTCCAAGTGCCCCACATGACTGATCTTGACCGGTTTGTGAGCATATGCCAAGATTTGATATCCTGCCTGTTTTTTTATTCTGCATTTCCTAAATCTGACATTAAGTCTGTATATAAAAAAACATAATCACTGTGTAATGTGTAACTAGGCATGACCCTAGGCCAAGCCCATTGCCAGAGTCCATTTTGACTCATAATCCCCTCGTGAGTGGAGCAGATCTGACCTCAAAGGATTTTCCAAAGCTGCACTCTTTATCGGAGCAGGTTGCCTTCTCTTGCTCCCAACATAGGCATTGGAAAATTAAAATGCAAGCCTCCACTTGGCTTCATTAATAGGAGCACTTCATTTGCCTGCCCTCAGTGCATTTTTTATATTTTTATGTGCCCCGCAAAGCATATATATTAGAAAGTCTTTCTCTCCAAAGACTGTAAATCCTGAAGCAATTTGGTTCTTTGCAATCATCTTTGTTAGAATGGAAAAAAAATAGTGTTGATCAAAATGTTGTTACTGACAGCTGTTAAGATGCAGCTAAAAATATAGTGCCAACTACTGAAAAGAGAACTGCTCCTGTGAAGTCCTAATGAGAAATCCTAAATGAGTTTTCATCAAGTTCAGTAGAGAGCCTTAGGTTTCCCGTTGCTGATCCATGAGATCGGCGCCCTTTTCTGTGGTTGTTGCTGCATAGAATGTCAGAGAAATGCTCCATGGGTAATCCCAAACCATGTGGTTATTTATGGAAGACTGCCACAGTTATCTCAAGGTGATGCATTCCCTGCACTACACCAAGAACATTGGAGAAAAAGAGGAGAAATTGACCTCTTTATTTTATTTAAATATATCGTTTGAAGCCCTATCCCCGCCCCCTTCGACTAATGTACATTATTTCTAAATTTAGAACATAGTGTAGGCACAGTGAAATCTGATTTGCTTCTAATAATATGGCATACTAATTGTGATGCATGTGCTGTTTAGTGCTCGACTGCCATCTCAAAATCTGGCCATAGAAATGCATTAGGTTTGCATATTTTCTGTTTAGAATGACTACAAGTGAAATTAAAGCAGACAGATGAATAAATAGTTAGGTAAACAAGAACAGAAATTAATGAATAACCAAAGCTAATAAAAATATTCCAAATAGTCTAGAAAATTGAGCTTGGGCTATTTTTGATATTAACAAAACCCTGATATGTTTTCTATTTATCTTCTGGTCCACAATTTCTTATTTGCTTGCAGTGTTTATAAACTGTAACATGTGTGTTTTGCAATAAACAAAGAAGTTCTATCTTATATTATTCCTCTATTCATATTCTCTCTCCAACAGCCCCCCTTCCCCTCCTTTCTCTCTCTGATGCTCCCTGTCTTTCTCAAGTCTTTCCAACAGCTGGTAAGAGACAGGGGGGCGGGGTGGGGGAGGTGGGGGGGGGAAGCCTAGCTTTGCAGAAAGAAGAGGGAAAAAAGAAGCTGGCATAGCTAGGCTTGTTAATGTAAGTTAATTCTGACCAAATGGTTGGCCTTCAACTTTTAAAAATTATTAATGACAGTTAAAATCTGTAATAAATAATGACCTCTACTTCCTTGTCAATAAAGATATAATATATACCATATTCCATAATAGGTTCTATTTATTTACTTAAGCTGATAATTTTACAGTTCCAGGTCTCCCTCTACCCCTTATCCTGCCTCATCCCATGTCAGCTGTTAGAGAAAAGGATTAGGAAAAGACAACCAAAGGACAAATCTACTAAAGCTGAAATAAAAAGCAAGGGAGGTCTTTTTCCCCCCACCCTGACACAAACGTAGATGATATTAGGCTTTGTGTTTGAAGTTATGTAATAAAGGATATGATGTCACACATGTAAATTGGAAACGCTGAGTCGTGCACTTTATTGTGGCAAACCTCAGGGAGTTTGACACTAGTGGGCTGGGGGAGGAAGGTATCCTGAGGTTCAGCGACTGTGTATAGCGGACAAGACTATTTGGCAGCTGTATAGTAGATGAGATTAAGGTCCTTTTCTGCAATATCTTTACTTCCTCTGAAAGGAAGAAGCCCTGGTGGTGGCGTAGTGGGTTATAAGTTGTTCTCTGTGGGAGAAAATGAAACTTTCTGCTCCTGTGCAGATGTACAACTTTGGAAAGCCCAAGGGGAAAATCTGCTCCACCTTATAATATGGTTGCTCTGAGTCCAAATAGACTTGATTACAATGGGTTTTTGAGTTTATTTCTTCAAAACAAATTTTCCTTCTGCCAAGAAAAATATAGTTATCCAAAAGGATGAAAAGAATAAGCTTTGTTCAGGAGACAGATGAAGAAGGCAAGCCAGCAATGGCATTGCTAGTCTTACACTCTAAGTGGATAGGGCTATTGGGCAGAAGACTACTCTGAACAGTGAACGAACCCTGCAATGCCATCTTTGCTGGAGTCAGACATTTCTCTCTCTCTCTCTCTCTCTCTCCTCTTCATATGAGGGAGCTGCAACTCTTACTTTAGAGTTGCTCTCCTTGCAGGGTGCCATGGAACCACCTCTTCTCATAGCCCGTGGACAGAGGACAATACACAGAAGATGGAGTTGCCTAAGAGAAATTTAATTGAATGATTTGAGTAAGTATCTAAATATTCAGATATACAGATACAAAGAAAACCTTGCCTATTTGTAAATGGCTAGATCTCCTAAGAGTTCCCAAGGGTTTATGGGCAAGAACCTACCCCAAGCCATTAATTGAGGGGAGAGAGAAAAAAAAACCCAAAACTTTCCCAGGTATTTATGTTTTAGAACTTCTATCTTGGCCTTGTAATATTAATTTTCTTAAGACAGGAAAAATAAAATTTTGAAAATTTTTTTTTTGCAAAATGGACCAAAAGAAACCCAGGGAAGAGGTCATTTAAGTTCAATCATAATCCCTGATAATGAGAGCTGGATCTCTGACATATTGTCTATAACTGAAATTACTTATCAGATTAGCCCAAAATAGTTATGGACGGAGGAAAGACTTCTCATTGCAAATTACCAATACCTATAATCAACACCAACTATATCAATTTCTTAAATCAGATTTGCATATGTAGGTTACTTTAGTTGTTTGATGTAGCTCTTTCTCCAACATCTTACTATGAAAAGTTGTAACTATACAAGAAAGTTGAAGAAAATATACAGCGAGTACCAGCAGCACTAGATGTAACCACTGACACTGAATAAACCTTACCACACTCCCTCTCCATCTACCCATCTCTGTCCACTTATCTATGTATCTATGCAAATCCATCCAGTGTCTCAAACCATCCCAGGGTTTGCAGCCATCAGGCCACTTTTAAGTAACGGTCTTAAAAAAGTGAATTGAATATATATATATATATATGAACGCACATATATATATATATCAATGTTAGTTGAGAAAAGAATGGCATCGAGACATTATTTTTTGATTTCACTTGAGATATAACCCTCCCATAACTTCGCAATATTAACAAATAAGGAAAGGGGCAAAAAATTGTTGCCAGAGACCAAAATGCCACATGCAGCCATCCAAGAACCCAGTAATGCCAACTCTGTGGGTGATTTGCGGCAATAGGAAACTACACTGGGACAGTAAGAATGTGGCTGGAGGAACGCAATGATTGCTCTAGCAGGACAGCTCCCGTGTTTAACCCAGTACGGTGTGAGACGTGATCAGCAACTTTCACCGCTATTTAAAAGAAAACAGGAAAGAACTGGGCAAAGAAGGAGGTCAACAGAACCCTAAAAAGGAGTGTTCAATCCCAAAAGGTGTGTGTGTGTGTGTGTGTGTGTGTGTGTGTGTGTGTGTGTTTCCTCTTCACAGGTTACAATTGTGGTAATAATGAAAAACCAGGGAAGCCTGGGGTAGCGCTTAACACAGTGCGCTCCCATTCCCATCTTAAACCGAGGTGCGTGTACCTCGGTAAGGTGGCGAAGGCCGGGGGGGTGAAGTGTGTTTTCGAACACGCGCGTGAGCACACTCACATGTACAGACCCCCTGGTTGGATGTGGTGGTATGGGTGTACTGTGGCAGAGCCCGGGTGATGGTGGCATGGACTTTCGGGAGGCTCCGAAGCAAGGACGGTGCAGGACGCTCCAAGAAGCCTAGGAAGGGGCGAATCCCGGGATCGCCAGCCACCCCTCCACTCAGCTCGCGCGGCGGGCGCTCCCCGCCCCCGCCCCCTTCACTTTCGCGTCTACGTAGGTGTCTGCCCAGCCTGGCGGGCGGGTGCCAGGGCGCGGGGGCGCGCCGCGCTGGGGGAGCGGAGGGTGGAGTGGGGGTGGCTGAGCGAGTGGCCCCTTCTTCGCACTGCAGCCGGGCCAGGGCTGTGGCCGTCCGCTCCGCTGTCAGGGCGCGGGGACCCGCCGCCGCGCCGCCCCTCTCTAGCCAGGAGCTCCGGTGCGCGGACAACCAGCCGGTCCTTTCTGGGTGCACCCCCCACGGTGGGGGTGGGGTGGGGGTGAGGGGTGAGAGGAGCAGTTTCTGCGGTGGGCAGTGGAGGAAGGGAAAAGGACAAGAAACTTTTCCCTCCTGACCCCCCTAGAGTGGTCCCTGGCCCTCGCCTCGCCCAGAAGAAGCTCTACACCTGAGGCCAGAGGGGGAGGTCACGGTCGGACGGGGGTTGGGGAGGCGGGGAGGGGGGTGTTTGCAGGTAGGGGAACCTACGTGCATTGGGGTTCCTTTCCTTGGGCCTCCTGGTTGCCAATGACTGAGGTGACCGAGCGGCCATACGCGCCCCCAACCCCTCCAACCCCTTCTGCAGGAGCCGGTGCAGCCTCCTCCCTCTGGTGAGGGTGGGACCTGGGAAGGGGGCCTTGGCGCCGAGGGCTCCCCTGGGGCCTCCCCCCCCCCACCACCACCGTGACTTGCACACACACACACACACACACACACACACACACACACACACACACTCAGACTCCGCTGCAAAAGCTGTCATCGGCCACCCCAGGCCCAGTGACGGGGCGCAGAGAGACACGCGTTTGTGCCGCTGGCGCGGGATCGTCCCGCCGGACACGCCGGCTCACCGGCTCCTAGTCCAAGCGGGGCTCGGAGCTGCCCGGGGAGAAGGTCCCTGCCAGCACGGGGCGGGCGCCAGGGCCCCCAGGGCGCGATTGGCGCGGTCGCCTGGCCGCCTCCGGCGGGTAAGCACACCATCGCTCTATAGCTCTACCCACCGTCAGCAGGGCGACTGCCGGGCTTACGGTCCTCCATCCTCTGGGCTGCTGCACTAGCAGTGGACTTGCCCGCGGCGGCGGCGGCGGCAGCGGCGGCGGCGGCGACAGCGGGAGTCTCGCTGAGACACTCCCCCCCCCCCCCCCGTTACCCCACCATGTCCTAGAAAAGGTGAGTGCCGCGACAGTTACTTTGCGTTGGCAGCGGCGGGAGGCGGCGGGAAGGGCCCCGAGAGCGTGGGGGTGGTCCGGGGAGCCCAGGTCTGTGTCTGGGGCGCGGGGTGGCGAGCGGAGGTGGGCTGCGGACGAAAGGGGAAGTCCCCGCTGGGTCGCCGCCCGGCAGGGGTGCTGGGCGACGGGTCACTGGTCGTAGCGGGTGCCCCTGCGCGAGTATAACCTAGATTTTGCTTGGAGCCGAGATCCAGGGCAAGACCGGCCCTCCCCAAAGGAGGTAAAAACTTAGTAAAAGAGACACGTCCGTTCCTTTAATAATGAATAATTTGGCGGCGCCGGCAGAGCCGCCGCCCCCACCGAGCTTGCCCAGGCGTTTGGTTCGGGACTGCTGGCTCCCGCCGCCGTCCAGGGTGCTACCGATGCCCCTCTGCTCGGCCGGGGTGGCAGAGCGCGCGTGACGGCGGACCCCACGGGAAAGTTGGGACACTCGGCGGGGACTGCTAGGTACTGGAGCGGGCATCGGAACCGGTTGGCAGGCGCCGCTGCCTTCGCTGTTGCACCCCGCTGCCCCGAGGACCAGGTGGGGGGTGGGGTGAGGCAAGAGTTCGAGTCTCCTCAGGTTAGAGGTTTGGAATCTTAAGCTTAACTAATTATAAGGAGAGGCGGGGCCTTGAGCTGTGGGTGTCCCTCGCCTTGGCTTTGGCGGGCGCAGGACAAGGGTCAGGGTGGCAGCCGAGAGGAGGCACGGCCGCCGCCGCTGGGCTGCGGGTTGGCCGGGTGGGGGCTTGGGGGCAGATTTAAATGGGGACGTCACTGATCCTGACTGTGGGCCTGTTACCAACCTCAAACGGAGCCTAATACGCGGTGCCCCAAAGTCCTTAGAAATCAAAGTTTAAGAAGCTCATCCTTTTTGCTTAGTAATCGCGGCGCTTGGGTGGGCGAGTGGAGGTGGGGGTGGTTGGAGGGAAGCCGACATTTCTTCCGGCAGACAGTCGATACTTCTCAAACAATTTGGTTCCTTCTCCCCTCTTGAATGTTGCTTCCAATGATGTGCACCCCCGCCCCCATTTTAAAGAAGTGCAAACCTTCGATGGTAAGTTTTCTTTTAAATAGAACTAATGGAAAAATCCAGTACCAGAGTAGTAAGTATAGCAACCGAACGAGAGAGCAACAGTTCTGGACCCTGGCGCTTTTTTTTCGGCTGGGGGGAGGGGGGTGTCTTTAAAGAGCTTTGGCGGCACTGCAACCCCCGGCTTTTCCTGCACGGTTAAAACCAGGGAACTCAAAGCGGCTGGGGAACGTGACCGGGTCTTCAGGCTCTCGGAGGCGGTGGCGGCTCTGTGGAGAGGTAACTCGGTGTAACCCACGGGGACGGGTGGGGAGACCCCAGGGCTCGGTGATCCCACCGGGAGCCTCGCCTGCGCGCCGACCGTGGGCGCGACGCCCGCCGGGGCCGGGGCCGCCGTTCACCTGGCGCTGCAGGTGGAGGGCAGGAGGGGACAGCACCTGGACTGCTCGCGGGAAAGACCGCGTTCTTCCGCGTCGCCACACTTTGCTCAGCGCTCCAGAAATGCTCGGGTCGGCCTGCAGGTGGGCCGGGGGCACGTGAGCAAGTTTGGGGGCGGACGAGCGGAGGGCGCGGAGAGGAGCTAGTGCCGGGTGTCTCGGCCACTGGCCGGCATCCCGCACACCGGCCGCCGCTGCGGCTTTAAGGGAGCTGCCGTGTCCAGGCTGTGTCGCAGCAACTTTGTATTAGTCATGTCGCCCGCTCGCTGACTGACAACCCCGCTTGTCCAATGAGAAGCCCGTGTGGGCCGTGCGGCGTGGAACCTGGCTTCCCTTCCAGCCAATGAGAAGGACCCAGGAGGGCGGGCTAGAAACCTGAACTTTATCTGGACATGTGACCCGCTTTTAAAAGGGCCAGCCCTCCAGCTGGCCCACTCCCCCTCCGGGTTTGCGCCCGCCCTCTCTCCGTCTTTCCCTTCTTCCCCTCCCTCTGTCGCCCGCCCAGGGCCCGGCCTTGGCCCTGCCCCCTCCTCTCCGCCCCTTGGTGCCCGGGGTGTCATTGGACCGGGGAGACGCAAGCCAACTTCAGGCTGCTCCGAGGAAGCCTGTGCAGTCACCTGGGTGCAAGAACGTTGCTGCCTTAGGCTCTCCCGCTGCAGGGAGAGCGGCACTCGCCTGCCTGGATGTGGTTGGGTTTAGGGGGGCTCCGCAGCAGGGGTGTCGTGGCGGTGACAAGAGCTGCAACAGGTAGACGCCCAGAGACGGACCCCGGCCGAGGCAGGTGTGTAGGGGCGCGCGGCAGGGCGCCGCTTGTCCGGCCGGGCGTGCGGCTGTGGCTCGGGAGCTTGCACTTTGCAGGGAGAAGGGGCTGCGTAATCCGGAGGCACAGTTGGTATGGGGCTGTGTGCTTGTTGTTTTGTTTTGGTTTTCTACTTTCCCCCTCCTTTGGCCGCTGGAGGACTATTTTGGGAAAGTTTGACCACTTGGGAGAAATGCCCCCCGACGAGCAGTTTGGAACCGCCTTTGGCAGTGGGAGGTCTGCCACCCTTCAAATTTCAAAGATGAAATTTGGATAGTTTACCCTGTACAGTTCTGAAAGGGCATTTGAATAATATTTCTTTCTTCTATTAATTGCGGAAGCTCCCAAATCTCAGCCAAAGGTGTAGCTGAATAAGGGCAGTTGAAGGAGATACCGATCCTAACAGCCTACGGGAAAGGGGCTCTGGACACTTGCCCTTTTCCAGGTCCGTAGTCGTCCAGCTCCAGCGAGAAGCTACGATTGATTGCTGTGGCATCGGTTGGAAGTCTAAGGACAGGGGAGAAGGGGATGCAGCTTCTGTGGGTGGCAGACTTAAACCACTACTGAATTTAGGTGCGTGACTTTCTACTTCATTTACGAAGACCAGGTTTTAACCCGAGTTGTTTCTATTGTCATCAATTTAAGTATTTATGATAACATTGGGAAACTTCTGTGGCGGATGAGTTTGGAAACTGCTGAATGTCAGATCCGTCCCACTTACGCGTTTTGGCACGTTGTATTGCCATTTTTCTAGGTGCTAGTAATGATGGCATTGCCTTAGTAGCAGCTTTAACATGGGTCTCCATCTGTGAAGTCTTGCTGTGAAGTTTCAATTTTTGTTTGTTTGACATCGTGGCATGCTCTCATGGAAATTCTTGAGGAGAGAAGTAAATAACTAAATAAAGGAGCTTTTTCCTTTAAGGTAGACATAGTGTTGTTTGGGATTTTGGAAGAATCATGTGCTCCGTGCATTAGGTGAGGGAACAGAAATCAGTTCTAACTGGTTTTCCTAGGTGACCTTGGGCAGGTTTCTATCACTTACTTCATCTGTAAAAGAGGAAAACAAAATAATAGTTTTGTGGTGGTGATGGCAGAAAAGTTGGATACAGGGAACTTTTTACAAGTATGTAAGCTTACTGATGGTTGGGAACTTCTTAAGGAGGGCCAATCTTCAGGGGGCCACATCACAGTGAAAGAACGAGCTGTCCAAAAGGATGCATTCAAAACGGGGCTGTATTGAAGGACCACTCCCAGTGAAGGTGTTCTCTTGTAAAATACAACCCAGCAAAGAATCTGTGCTGACATCCCCAGAGAAGATGACTATCTTTGGGAAAAGGGCAACTAAAGACCCTAAAAGAGCAAATTCTCGTTAGATTTTCCATGGCAAAAAATGGGTTGGAGAACACAATTTCATGGCTTAAAGTAGTACTTTTTCCTCTTCTTTTGAAGCTTGCTTTACATGTTTGGGAGAGGTCATTTGCGTGCAAATTGAAGGTTGAGAGTCTCTGTTATAATTCCATTGTGAGGGAGACAGCCCCGGATTTGATATATGTGAGGTAAACTCTTGCGACAAATGCTCTCCTTTCCCTTTGGGGTATTACATTCTCTAAAAATCATATTCACCGCTAGTGCATTCAGTATTCACTTGAGCGTTCAGGTTGACTGAAACTCTGCTCAAGCCATGGTCATTAAGCCAGTTCTAAAAAGACAAACCTGGGTTTCCTGGACAACATAGGAAATAAACTCCTAACCTGTTCCATTGGATTTTTAAAGAGCAAACAGATTAAAATGATGAAGTTCAGCTTAAAATATTTCCAGTAATCTCCTTTTTTTAAAAAAAAAAAAAAAAGGCAGGATCTTAAACGATATGTATTTGCTGTGGTAGCCAAGCAGATGCCTGATGCCCTCCCCTATCTTGTTTGTTTCCAAGTTTCATTTCCTTGGTTGAGAGGTGTATTACATTGGTAGATGAGGAGAATAATTTAAACACAAGTGACGTAGATTTCAGCAAAGCTGTTTGCAGATTCTCTAATGATAGTCCTGTCAATAACGTGGTGAAATACAGGCTGTATTGTGGTATACTTAAGAGAGTTCAAGGCCAGCCAAATAGGACTTAGGAAGTTGTGATCTCTCCCATGATGTTACCTGATAAGACGCTTCCTTATAGAGTGCTTTAAGGCTGCCCTTGGTGCCTGTCTTCTCCATGCAGCTTCTCTCCAGTTTGCCAGGCTCCCAAATCTGGAGTAGGACTATTGTGTGAGGGCAGAATGAAGGAAAGTGCCTCTCAAGATATTAGAAGGTGTGCTGTGAAAAAAGAATTCTGGGACAACTTATTTAGGGAATACTAAGTATTAAAAACAAACATTTTCTGCTCAGTAGAACTTCTCAGGGGAATTAGTATGCAAATTCACATCAAAGGCAGAGAAGTGAACTTTTAAAAAAAGCAAACCAGCAGCCCAATAGGGCTATCTCCTCAAGTGGCAGTTTGGAGGATGGATTTTTGAGATTGTCCAGGACGGGGATTCTCTCTCCAGTACTCCCCTAATTTAGACCCAGAGCAAGGAGACCAGAGAGACTGATTGACTTGGACCAAGAACAGGAGAATGAAGCAGTTGCTGTGGAAGTAGAAAGAATTGTGCCTGCAGGTCTTTGGGAAGGGTGTCTTGGCAGGGAAACTTCCGGGTGTTTTGAGTAGAAAATGGTGCAAAAACAGAGAATGTGGGATTCTGAACAGGGGTGAGAGCCAATTTTGAACACAATGGGACAGGCCTTTTTTGTGATATGTAATGAATTTAATCTGAAACAACTATATCACATAAATAATGGGGGATTTCAAAAAGTTATCGGAAATAGGGAATTAGAAGATATTTTTTAAAACCCTTTATGAAAATATATGTGTCCATTCATATTTGGTATAGGAAAACAGAATATTCTCAAACAGAAGGTACTTTTCAACTCATGGAAGGTTCAGTATTAGAAGGATAGGCCCTGTTTCTTCCTTTCCCAACTCTTTTTTCCTTCCATACTGATTTTTTATTGAAATTACTAAATAATCTCTACAATGGAAATAACTAAAGAAAAACTCAATTCCGAAGATGAAATATTGAAGGATTCTGTGGAAAAAATACTGCTTGATAAAGGGAATATCACAAGTGTATGGAAGTAATATATAGTCACTTTCTAAAAGAATTGTTCAAAATTCAACCATTTCAGAAGGTAGCACATGATCAATAACAGATAGCACAGAAGGAAAAATTCAAGATGGCACTGCAGGTACTAGAAAACATAAGACTCCAGGAATTGACAGAATACCCATTGAGGTTATTTAACAGATGCAATGCTGGAAGTGCTCACTTATCTATGCAAGACATTTGGAAGACATCTACCCAGAAGATGAGATCCATCTACGTTTGTGATCATTTCAAAGAGAGGTGATTCCACCAAATGTTGAAAATTTTGAACAGTGTCAGTAATATCATGGATATCATGGATATCAGTAATATCCATGCAAGTAAAGCTTTGCTGAAGATTGTTTGAAAATGGATGCAGCACTATAACAAGAGGAAACTGTCAAGAATTCAGAAAAGGGCGTGAAACAAGTCATATCATAGCTAATGTCAAATGGAGCTTGACTGAAAGCAGAGTGTTCTAGACATGTTTATTTGTGTATCATTGATGATGCAAAGGCATTTGACTATATAGATTCTAATAGATTATGAATAACATTGTGAGGAATGGGAATTCCAGAACACTTCATTGTGCTCATGAGAAATTTGTACATACGCCAAATGGCAGTAGTTAAGCAGAACAGCAGGATATTTTATGGTCCAAAATCTAGAAAGGCATGTGTCAAGTTTGTATCCTCTCAGTATACGGATTCCATTTGTATAATGAAATAATCTGATAAATTGGTTTATATGAAGAAGAACATAGCATCAGGATTGGAAGAAGACTCATTCAGAGCCTGTGATGTGCAAATATCACAACCTTACATGCTGACAGTGACAAGCACCTGCAGCCCTTATTGATGAATATCAAAGACTAACAGCTTCAATATGGTTTGCATTTCAGCACTAAAGAAAACAAGAAACCTCACAAGTTTACCCATGGTGGTAAACAGAGAAAAGATTGATATCAAGGGTTTCACTTTATTTCCATCTACAGTGAACACCTGTGGAAGCAGCAGTCAAGGAATCAAGAAACATGTTGTATCGGGCAAATCTGCTGCGCAAGACCTCTCTAGAGGGTTACAGAGCAATGATGTTGCTTACAGACTAATGTGGACCTATCTCAAGCCAGGGTATTTAAATTTAAGTTTGCATGCCAAAACTGGGTAGTGAATAAAGAAGACTGAAGGAGAATTGTTGTGATGCCTTTGAATTATAGCGTTGGCAAATAATATTGAATGTACCATGGACTGCTAGAGAGGGAATAACTCCTTTTTGGAAGAAGTGCAGTCAGAATGCCCCTTAGAACTAACAGGAGTGATGAGGCGTCAGCATGTATGTTGGACATTTTCTCAAGAAGAACTAATCACTAAAGAAGGATGTCATGCTGGATAAAGGAGAGAGTCAGTGCATAAGAGGATGACTCTCACACACTGGCACAGTGACTCTCAGCATAGCAGTGATTGGGACTATATCGCTATGAATTGGAAACAACTGGATGGTACCTGACAGGAACAGCGATACCTGAGCCTTCTTATTTATTGTTCACATTTTGTAAATGATTTTGTATTTTTGAATTCATAGTATCACTCTCACTGCCAACTAGAAGATTCTGAATCTTACCAGTAGCCCTGTAGGACAAGGTAGAATTGCCTCTGAGGGTTTCCAAGCCTGCAGCTCTTTACGGGAGTAGAAAACCTCGTCTCTCTAACATGTCTAAGCCACCAGGGCTCCCATTGTGAGGGTAGCATTCTTTTAAGTAAAAGAATGATGTTGAATTGGTAGATATTTAATATTGCCTGTTTATTCAGTATTGATTCTAGTAGGTTTTTTCCCCTTGAAATGAGGTGATAGTCTCTCCATTTGGGATAGAGTAGTGGAATTGATTATGTTTCGACTTTCCTATAACTTAAACTCTGGTGTAGAAAATGGAAAGTAAACGATAAGTGCAATACTTGAGCAATTTGAGTGACTCATCACCTGTAGCCTTGCAATAGCTGATGGTAGTTTATTTACCAGAGCCATGACATTAGCTTCCTGTGTAAGTTAGTGTAAGTTCTGTCACACAAGAATGTGTATGTGTTTTTTCCATGAGGGACAGCAGGGAGAATGTAGGGAGTGGGCGGCAGAGGGGATGAGGAGAGAGGCCTACAGCAGTGCTCGTGAACAGCCCTGCAGAACACAGCCTCTCTCAGCTCAGGACCTTCACTTATTTGGGCTTCACAAGATTTGAGAAATTTACACATTTAGATTTTAGTTTATATAGATTAATATGTAGAAATGAAATTTTACCAAGAATCAGTTAATTTTCTTTCACACATGTGTGTCTATATGTGTGCTTCTATATGAATGTACACACAGACACATACAAGTATGCAAAAATGCAAGTTTGGAGCAGTAGTTCTCTCCAAGGGGTGCTTTTCTCCCCTCCTTCCAGTCCCCAGGGGGATCTGCCAATGCTTGAAGAGATTTTTGATGGTCACAATTGAGGGTGGGGAGGACCATTGGCATCTAGTAGACAGAAGCTAGGTGTGATGCTGAACGCCATAAAGTGCATAGAATAGATCCCTAACACTTAGAGTTATCACCCACATATGTCAGTCTTGCTGAAAGTGAAAAGCTGTGATATAGAGAGAAGCCGAATTCTAGAAGCGCACACTTATGCGCTGTGTACCCTGTGACTTGGTTTCTCCAGTCGTATCATTTGAGTACTACTTGTACCAAGCTTGTAAGGTACAAGCTTATGTAGGGATCAAATAAGTTAATGCATCTACAATGTACATAATAGAATATGAAATTATATACTGTATAATAATTTTCTAGTTGCAGGGCTATTGTAATTATTATAGGCAATAATTTCACACCTACGGTCAATGACTGTGGCTGCCCATCTCAGTCAATATTGTGGGTCCCCCCAACTGTGTTTGTTTTGTTTATCACAAAAGTTTCAAGGACGTTGATAGGCCCAGATGTTGTAAACACTTGGTACAAGTTTGTTGAGAGAACCAATGCTTGAATTATGAGGGCTTATCTTGAACTTCCACCATAATTGTAGTCTTGGGAGTGAAATATGTCTCTCTGTCAGGAATCCTTTTAGCAGGGTTCCTGCGGGTCAGAGCCCATGGCCAAGTCTTTGACGGTTCTCTGAAACACAGAGGAGAGGACTCTTAGCATTCTCAATGGTCATATTACCTCTCTGAGCTGTGGCCCATTCTCACCCATCCAGTTTGTGAGCGATACTAAATTACTGTCATCACTAAACCAGTGTAAGGAAATCTTCTTACTTCAAAAAGAATCCTTAAATATTATTTTGTCTGTGATGAATTCCTCAATAAGTTTCTATCTGGAAATGGTAATGATTGCAACTACCCACCTAATTGTTTTAAATAAAATCATCTGTAGATGCGGACGCCAGCTTCCGTAGGATCCAAAGACTCCAAAACTTTGGCTTCAGACTTTGTTGCTTAACTGTCTCTGTGACCTTGGGCATTTTCACCTGCCATTCTTTATCAATTGATAAAGGATGACCTTGGGTATTTCACAAACTTAAAATGTGTAAATACTCTCTATGAATGCTAAAAGGTGGGTATATTATAATAGAGGGTACCTTTTTAACTTAGCTGCACAATCGTTTTCTAAACTATGATTCGTTCTGCCATTCTGGCTTAAAGTCTTAGAAAGTAGAAGTTTCAAATACAACTAGAAAGACTGCTTGTAGTAAGTAGAGCACATAGTTTCCAACTTAGCAAATGTTATTTTAGGGGGCCTTTTATAGAATAACACTGTCATAACTGACTCTGATTTAATTTTCTAATATAAATTTATTTGTTAGTGATGGAGACCAAAGGATACCCCAGTCTGCCTGAAGGTCTAGATATGGAAAGACAGTGGGGTCAAGTTTCTCAGACTGTGGAGCGTTCTTCACTGGGATCTGCCGAGAGGAATGAGGAGAATAACTACATGGAGATTGTCAACGTCAGCTGTGTTTCCGGTGCTATTCCAAACAACAGTACTCAAGGAAGCAGCAAAGAAAAACATGAACTCCTCCCTTGCCTCCAGCAAGACAATAATCGTCCTGGAATCCTAACATCTGATATTAAAACTGAGTTGGAATCCAAGGAACTCTCAGCCACTGTCGCTGAGTCCATGGGTTTGTACATGGATTCCATACGAGATGCCGATTATACCTTTGATCCGCAGAACCAACAGGGAAGCATGAGCCCAGCCAAAATTTATCAAAATGTTGAGCAGCTGGTGAAATTTTACAAAGAAAATGGCCACCGGCCCTCCGCGCTCAGCAGCATGAGTAGGCCGCTGCGGTCCTTTCTGTCTGACCCTGGGAGCTGCGTGAATGGCGGTGGCGTCATGCGCGCCATGGTCAAAAGCCCCATCCTGTGTCATGAGAAGAGCCCGTCCGTCTGCAGCCCTCTGAACATGACCTCGTCCGTCTGCAGCCCTGCGGGGATCAACTCCGTGTCCACCACGACTAGCTTCGGCAGTTTTGCAGTGCACAGCCCCATCACGCAGGGCACTCCTCTGACGTGCTCCCCCAGTGTAGAGAACCGAGGTTCCAGGTCGCACAGCCCCGCGCACGCGAGCAACGTGGGCTCTCCCCTGTCCAGCCCCTTGAGTAGCATGAAATCCCCCATTTCCAGCCCCCCGAGCCACTGCAGCGTCAAATCTCCGGTCTCTAGCCCGAACAATGGCACTCTGCGCTCCTCTGTGTCTAGCCCTGCAAATATCCACAACTCCAGGTGCTCTGTTTCCAGCCCTTCCAACACAAACAACAGATCCACGCTTTCCAGCCCGACAGCCAGCACTGTGGGATCTATCTGTAGCCCCGTGAACAGCGCCTTCAGCTACACGGTGTCTGGCACCCCCGTAGGCCCCAGTGCACCTCGGGAGGCGGCTCCTAGCCCAGAGACGCACGACAAAGGTGCTCCGGAGGTCCCTTTCCCCAAGACGGAGCAAGTGGAGAATGCCATCACCAACGGTGTGTCTGGTCAGCTCAGCATCGTCCAGTACATCAAGCCAGAACCAGATGGCGCTTTCGGTGGCTCCTGTCTAGGAGGAAATAGCAAAATAAATGCAGATTCCCCATTTTCTGTCCCTATAAAGCAAGAATCTACCAAGCATTCCTGTTCGGGTACCTCTTTTAAAGGGAATCCAACAGTAAACCCGTTTCCATTTATGGATGGCTCATACTTCTCCTTCATGGATGATAAAGACTATTACTCTCTATCAGGAATCTTAGGACCACCTGTGCCAGGCTTCGATGGGAACTGTGAAGGCGGTGGCTTCTCCATGGGGATTAAACAAGAACCAGATGATGGGAGCTATTATCCCGAGACCACCATCCCGTCATCCGCCATCGTGGGCGTGAATTCAGGTGGACAGTCCTTTCACTACAGGATTGGTGCTCAAGGTACAATATCTTTGTCCCGATCTGCTAGAGACCAATCTTTCCAACACCTGAGTTCATTTCCTTCCGTCAGCACTTTAGTGGAGTCGTGGAAATCGCACGGCGACCTGCCATCGAGAAGAAGCGATGGATACCCAGTCCTAGAATACATTCCAGAAAATGTGTCAAGGTAAGCTGGCCTCTTCTTTCTTCAAAGCCGTGGTTTTTTGATAAACATAGTTTCCTGAAAAAAATGTCAACAGTGCGACTTTTTTAAGTTGGTCCATTTAAACACATTTCACTTTACAGTGTCGTTTTTGTTTTTAGGATGGTCACTGAGCTCTTCCTCCCACCCTCCTGCTCATTAGTGTAATACTAGTAATGCTTTTCAAAGTAAAGGAACAAAAACTTAAAAATTCCTTGGAAGTGATTTGTGTTGACTTTGAAGAGGTGTGCAGAGCTGTTCCCTCCTTTGTATTGCCTATTTTTGTTATGTTGAAAATGTTTATTTCCACTGCCTGTTACTATATTTAGCAGAGTAATGCTAGATTAAAAAAAAATTTAAAGCAGTTTTCTAGTTCATAACTTGCTTTAAATTAGAACCTTTGTGGTTTTAGTCCCATGCACCCCCCAAACTCCTTTGGCTTTCTTTATTAATCACTTCACTGGTTGTGAAATATAAAACTGAATCTCAAATCTGCCATCCACTAGCCACTCCCTGCTACCTTCCCCATGCTTTCTCTGGGTAGGTGAATTGTATGAAAGTTGTGGTTTTCTGTACAAACAAAACATTTCCCTAACTGCTGAAGGCTTTTAAAGACTCAACACATCTATAATTACTCAGTGGACAAATCTTGCTTTCTTACTTCTCTTCAGAGTAAAATATGTCGCTGTAGTTTTGAGTTGGTGTCTTTACAACTTTTCAGATCTGCAAGAAATCATACTTTATTAGTATCTGCAAATACTTTCTTACTTTATATGCAAGACATCCTGCCTTTCCTTGTAGATAGCACAGTGTATATATTTAGAGAATAACAAGGAAGAGGGTTTAGAAATGACTGTGCAGGGTGGCTCTAAGTTATACAAGGAATTGTATTGGACTTTGCTTCAGTATTGTTTTATTACGTGGTTGTGATACATGATTCCTCTATTGAATGTAGAAAAATAAAATTTTTCAGATATAGCTCATTCCTTTCGATTCTAGGAATATGTGAATATTTTCTTTCATTTCCCTATAAATTTATTTTGTGGAAAATAGCCCTAACCCTTTAGCAGAACACAAGGCTTATATGTATTCTTTTATCTTTTTTCCCCCTTTCCTTTACAGAAAAAGCCATAACCCATACACTTTTCTTGTTCCTTGTCATTGACTAAAACCTTGTTCCTCTTACTTTTATGGAAGCAAATACTTTACCTGTGATAAAATTCTTGTAGCTTTTGGTAATATAAACTATTCATAGTCTATTGTTGTCTCTAGTTGTTAAATTCCAAACTCTTAACAGAAGTTATGAGGCTGAATTCCATCAGAACCAAACTTACCAAGCAATACTTTATGAGTATTGCTTGATTTTACTTTTAGAGAAGGAAAGCTTTTGTAGGCAGGTATTTTTGTAAGCCATGCTTTTAAGTGAGTTAGTAGAGACAGGCTGCCCCAGTTCAAACCCCAACTCTGCGACTTAAATGCTCTGCTCATCTCTCTTCTCCTCCTTGGCTTTAGTTTTTTTTTTTTCCATCTGTATAAAGGTGTTTAAGTAATAGCTATCCCAAAGGTTGTTAAGCTATATAAATGAGTTAATTTCTGGGAAGGACTTCGACTGCCATCTGGCACATAGTATGAGTATGCATTGCACATTTTTAGCTATTGCGCTGGGGATTATCAGAATCTTTATATTTCTCTTAGTTTTCTTTTTCTTCTTTATATAAAAACAGCATGAAATCTTTTAAAGGAATATAATAGATGCAGATAAAATAAATTTTCCCAATAATAACTTGTGACTAGATTTGACTCTTATATTTGCTTTTGTCTGTAGTTAGGCATTGTAAATTTGCTGCAGCAAATCTCCTTGTAATTTTTTGATACTTCTGGTTGAAATGTTAAAGATACAGAAGCTAAAAGCATGTTTGTTCTTGTGTTTGCCTGTATTCTGTTTGCACTGTTTTTATTGTGTTGTTCATACCGGGCTCGTTCAGGGTCTGATGGTCTGTGGCCCAAAGTGTAAGACCCATTTCCCTTAATCTGGCATATTAAGTCTACTGTACATCTGTAGGTGGACATATATAATTTGTCTGGTGGGTCCTTTTGAATATTCTACAAATTTATCTTTGATCTTATTGTCAGAGGGCATTCATTATGCTTAAATAATACAACTCTTAAAAAAAATTTTAAATAATACAGGCCTTACATCAGTTAACTTTTTAAAAAAACTTTAATACCCAAATGGTAATGTCATTTGAAGTATCTTATAGATACTTCATCTTATAGATACTCATAGATATAGTATCTATAGATATAGATATAGATAGTATCTTATAGATACTCATTAAATTTTTCTGACTAATATTATTCAAATATATTTCTTAAAATGATTAAAATTAGGGCTGAGCCCTGGTGGCAAAGTGGTTGTGCATGGGACTGCGGTCCACTGGGCTGGCATTTCAAATCCAGCAGCAGCTCTCCAGAAGCAAGGCTGGGCCTCCTACTCTCACTAGAGGGCAGTGATGTCCCCCAAAATATTATTAAAATTATTCTTATAATTATTTTCAGGCTTATGGATCTGAACAAATTTGAATATATTCTCCTCATGTTCAATGTACATGTTTATAATACTCAATTTAAATTTATCCAGACTTTGTCTTGGCATTTGTTAGACCAAAATGCAACATTTTTTGTCTTGCTTCTTAGTTTATTATAATGATAGTCCATTTCAGGAAAAAGTTGAACACGTTAATTTAAAAGATTTATAAGGATCAAAGCAATATGCAATGGCTTATAGGCTTAATAGTATCCTTCATCTTTACGTAGAATCCTAAATACAGTTTTCTACTGGTCCTCAGCTGGGAAACTGGGTATTCCTGAGGCCTTTCCAAAAGGCGAAGCAAGCAAAAGATCATTCTAAACATTAGCTACACCAGTGGATGTTAACGCTATAAAGCATGGTATCTGATGCCACATGGCAAGTGACTGCTCCCTGTGAACATTTGGTGCACTAACAAAGAAATACCTCTATAGTTAACTGAGAAAGTTATTAAACCCCTGTTCTTTTCAACAACTATATGTGTAAAAGCAGATTTTCTTCACTTATTTGAACCCAAATATATCACACATAGATAAGAGAGAAAACCCAGCTGTCACCTGTTAAATGTGACAATGGAGAGGCTTGCAAAAATGTAAAACCATGGCACTCTTCTAACTAAACTTTGTTATTTTGGGAAATCTAGGGATTTTTCTCCCCCCATAAATGTTTATGTAGTTAATTCCCTTTATCGTATTTAATAATAAATATTGATATTTTAATTTCTCATATGGTAAATAAATATCACATTACAAGTATTTCTTTGGAGTGAGACCAAAAAGTCAAGAAACACTAGGCTGTCAATACCCTATCATCTTTGTAGTTTAGTGAAGAAAGAGTGTATCACACTTTTTATATTAGCCATACTGAATATCCCCCATTGTCATTTTAGCTGTACTGAAAATTGGGAGTCCTTCAGTGTGGGCAAAGCTGCTAAGTGCCTGGCTAGGCCACTAACCAAAAGGTTGGCTGTTCGAATCCCCTAGAAGTGGCTCATCAGACTACCCTGGGGAGTGATTGCTGAAAGGGCCCAGCACCAGAATCCATAGAGAGCAAAGTTCTACTCCGACACCATGTCGTGTCCATGACTTGGAGAGGGTTCGAGAGTGACTGTCCCCCCATCATCCTTAATGATTATTATGCCAAGGAGGAAAGTGTGCATGGTGTCTTCCAATCAAAGAATATTCTCAGTATCACCCAGAGTAATTTTTCAAGTGGATATAAATGAGGAATATCTGTGAGGTATACACTGTTTCCATCTCCATCTGTAAGATTCTGTGAGAGTGGTGACAAAAATTGACTGTTAATCATTCCCCGTGAATGGATTGCCTGAGTGCCAAATTGAAAAGCAAATTAAGACAGAGCTCAGTATAAAGCCGTAGGATGGACGGTGGACCTTGCTGGGTCATTTACATTGGCGTTCCCCTGTCATCTTGGACACAAAAACTGCGACCTTCCTTGAGTGAGTCACACTTCTCTCTGCCTCATTAAAAAAAAAAATTATTTTCATTTTGAAAGTGAGGTGAACTAAATGCTTTCAAAGGTCTGTCATTAAAACTGTTGAGCTGCCATGAGTCATATATGTTAAGATTTAAAATAGAAGGTCTCTTCACATGGTTTCTAACCTGGTTCCAGGTACGTTTTTGTCACAAATTGAATTCTGTACTTACAGGGTAGTCTGGATAGGATAATGCCAACAGGATAAGAACAGTGAAGAGAGGTGACATTTACTTTGACAATCTGAACTTTCCTTTTTTTTAAAGTAAGGAAATTTTGTTTGTAAATTCTGACACTGATGATGAATTCCTTATTCTTCATATTTACCCTTTCCTTATGGAAATGATAGTCCTGTTGTCATAACATCGAATGTTTATGGAGATAGTCACTTTGATAGCATCCTAACACAGTGCTGGTTTGACTTGGACCTTTGAGTATCAAGTTCACAGTCTCAACGTCATAGTCAGGTAGGTTTCAAAGCAAGCTAACTGCCATCTAGTCAATGTTGGTGACTATTCAGTCACCCTGTTGGACAGCCGAGAGCAGCCCCTGCAAGTTCCCAACCCTGAAACTGCCTCCTGGAGTAGGAAGCTCCATCTTTCTACACAAGGCAAAGAGTCACTAATTCCAGTACAAAAGGGGGCTTCAGAAAGTGCATGCAAAAACGGAACTTAAAGATCATGGAATGTTCCCATGAACTTTTGGAAGCCCCCCACATATGTGCTGCAGTTCTTTTCCATGACAGAAGAAAACATTTCAGTAAATAACTTAGTTATTTTTCTACTGTTCCAGGAGTTTGTTCATATAATAAACCAAAAGCTCACTTGTATAATAAACCAAAATCCTCAGAATCTTTGCAGTTTGTGTGACCACATTCACCCTGTTTTTTAGGAAACTTTCTCAGGAAACCATTGAAGTGTAAATACCTCTCTGTAATGCAAAGTGTGAGAGAATGTGGGTTTTGTGGGAGTGTGTATGCGTGCTTGAGTATTGGTGCCGACTGTAATAAATACAGCCATTATTGCATGGCTCAGGTCATTAGCACAGGAAATAGGGGCCCTCCATTATTTTCCCTGATACTTGTTCAAAATATTTTTCATTCTGAAATTGCTAATTTGGCCACAATATCTCCAGGTTAATATTTTTAAATATTGTTTTTAGAAACAATCTTGAAGTGTGACTTTCTTCTCCTGATGATTCATTCATTTGGGTATATCTGGGGAGAATCTTCCTGGGGGTAAGTGAAAAAAAAAAAAAAGGCTAGTGATCCAAAATTAAAATATACAAGTTGCTATGAACATTGTACTTTTAAAAATGAATTTTGCTTTTAACATCACAAATATCTTAGGCTATTATGCTAGCATGAAGACCTCTTATCAAGTAAAACATAAATATCCTTGAAAACAGTTTACTTGATGCTTAAAAATAAAGTTGAAATTAAAAACCATGTTTTGTGTTAGATAAGCTAGAGTTATTCTATTTAAGCCAACTTCTATTACTACTCTAATGCTAAAACTAGGACTTGGCTATGAATTTCTTTAAAAATCCATGTGGTTTGTATCATTAAAATTCCAGGTGGGTTCAACAACGACAACTCAGGCCTGCTGCTAACTAAATTATAGTTTAAAGTCACTAGATCCAAGTTAAGATTAAAATATTGGATACTTGAATGCATTTAAATGGATCATTAATTGTGTATTTTTGGGGACTGTAATCCTAAAAATATAAATGAGTTAAATGGGTAGTGTTTTCATATTAAAGTAGGACTTGTGGTTTAAAATTGGCCAAATGTGGGCTTTGTTTTCCATTGAAATTTTATTTTGTACGATCTTTATATAATAAGGAATAAATGAGTGGGGGGGGGGGGCGGGGGAGCCCATAACTGTTGAGTCAATTCCAACTCATGGCAACAGTGTCCAGTGGAAGAACAATTCACCCTCAGGTTTCCAAAGCCACGATCTCTGTGAAAGCAGATCACCATGCCTTTGTCCCATAGGGCAAGCAGAGAACGTGAACATTTCAAGTAGCAGTCAATTGCTTAACCAGTGCGCCACTAGGGCTCTTTAGTAAGATAATGATGAACCTAAAGCATAATAACATTTGAGCACATGTTACTTCATTGATGTTCAAAAAAAAATTCTGGGTTGTTAACAATACGGCTAGGACCAAAAGTCAGTGTAGAAAAAAGTAGAAATTCCTTTTATTTGATGCTAGAA
Organism: Nesogale talazaci; assembly: GCA_004026705.1. NCBI lineage: Eukaryota > Metazoa > Chordata > Mammalia > Afrosoricida > Tenrecidae > Nesogale > Nesogale talazaci. Next base: position 64,714 of record PVJH01004960.1, read on the forward strand.
ATAGAAAACCATGGACTACGGAAGGAAACCAGACAAACAAAAAGTAATTTGAATACTTACAAAGTTAATACCCCAGGGAGATAAAACTGGCAATCTGGACTCACAACTCTGGCCATGACTAAATGACTGATGAAAACTTTAGTAGTATGAACGTCACCTTAGGTCTTGGTTGTTGCTGAGACCAATGTATAAAAATTGCACTGTGAAACTGAAGTGATAAGCAAGATTGGCTTTGGTGGTGGTAACAGGGCAAGGTCATAAGGGCAATGGGAATGGGAAGATGGGGCATTGTTTGAGTTGATGCTTGTGCTTTGTCTTGTAGAACTAGTAGTACAGAGTGTGGATACTAAAATCCAAGAGATGGTTGGGAAACTGAGCATGGTTTAGCCTGCTGGATACAATATTGGTGGGAAGACAGCCTGGAAGAAGTTAGTTGGGCCTAAGGGATTTGAAGTTGAAGGTCACATAATGAGATTTGTGCGTCTTTTTGGTGATCTGCACTCTAGAACACCTCCATGAGGAAGTGGCTGTTGTTGAGTATATTAGAGCCTTGTTTAAAAGTTGCTGTGAAAGTTGGGAAGAAAGGATATAGGCTATCTGCAACAAGATTATATCCGGGGCCATGAAAGAAGGATACAAAGGAGTTGCTCTTTAAATTGAAATTTTACTTTTAAATAATCACAAACCTACCAAAAGTCTAATACAAACATCTCCTCTGAACAAGGACATTATCCCTCATAGCCACAACACAACCACAAAAATAAGAGGTATTAGCATGTACAGGTCAGTGACATCTAATCATTAAGCCCCATGCTGGTTTTGTCCTTTGCCCCCAAATGTCTATGTGACAAAAGGACCCCCAGTTCAGAATTGTGTGCTTTGCTTAGTGGTTCTGTATTTTAATTTGTTGTTAGTTTGAAACACTTGCTCAGTCTTTCCTAAATTTTTTGGACCTGATTTCTGAGGAGTAAAGATAAATTCTTTTGTAGATAGTCCTCAGGTTGAGTTTTTCAGATGTTCTCTCCTGACTTGATTCAGGAGACACAGCTAGTGGGAATATCACAGTGACTCTGCATTCTTCTCTTTGTAACTTGTTATCTGGCATATGTTTCCATTTGGACCACTTGTAGTCATACTCATCATTTGATTAAGGTGTTGTCTGACAGTCTTTTCCACAATAAAGTGATTATTTTACCTTCACAAGTAAGAGAGAATATGGGGCCTGAGCCCCGGCGGCATAGTGGTTGTGTGTGGGACTGCGGCCTACTGGGATGGAGGTTCAATTCCAGCAGTGGCTCCACAGGAGCAAAGACTGGGCCTCCTACTTCTACCACCAGAGGGCAGTGGTGCCTCCCCAAAAAAGAGAGAGAATATGAAGAGGCAAGAGGAAATTGCATAAACACTCTATTCTTCAACAAACTGTGATCATCTGTTTACTTGACAGCAATATTTCTGTTTTATGCAGTTGGTTATAGCCTATTACTATCCTTATTTTGATCCTCAAAATAACCAGATTTAGTCTTCATGAAGTTGTTTACCTCAATTTCTTCTGTGTCCCTAAGTTATGCCTCCTTTGAACTCTTCTTTGCTTTAGCCCCAATGCATCATGTAGCCTTGGTAGCATATTATCTTCTTTGACTTGTTTATTTTTAATTTATTATTAATTGGGAGTTAATAACTATGTCATTCCATACTGCAGTCACATCAAGCAGGATTGTACAATTGCTACCACCATCAGTTCCCAAACATTCCTTCCTTCCTGGACCCCTTGACATCATCTCCCTTTACACACACACCCCTACCATACCCTCCCCACCCGAAAGCCTTATTCTACTTGCTTGCCTTCTAGGTTCCCCAACCCTGGGTTTCATGTCTTGTCCCTTCGTTAGAATGTGGAGGACCATTATGCTTCAGTGGTAGAATTGTGGCTCTCCATGCTGGAGGCCTTGGTTTGATTCTGGCCATTACACTTCATGTTCAACCACTACCCATCCATCTATCGTTGGAAGCTTGCCTGTTGCTATCACCTTAAATGGAGCTTCCACGTTAAGAGGAACTAGGAGGAAAGGCCAGTCTATCTACCTCTGAGAATCAGCCAATGAAAATGCAATCCCAGGGCTGGTGCAGGACCAGGCAGCATTCCATTCCGCTGTGCCTGGAGTTTCCAGGAGTCCGTGACTGACTTGACAGCAGCTAGCAGTAATAACATTCAGAGTGTAAACGTCTTGAACATGGGTGCCACCCCGAACACAGTGCCAGATACCTGGCTGATGCTTAGTAAGTGTACAGTGAATGAATGAACTGGTTCAAGAAGACTCGGGTGGGAGTACTTATAAATAAGAAGTGGCTAGAAAAGTATTGGCCATTGCGTGAGCTCATTAAGCTGCTGTTACATTGAAGTGGCATTTCTACTGAGGTTAGTGAAAATTTTTAAAAAGTAGTGACTTCTACCAGCGTGTTTTTAGGATTTTCACAAAATAGTTCATGTACAAATGCCGTCCTTTTTCTCAGCCCAGCATGTTTGAGTCCAGTAGTTTGATCATTATGTGTATTTCACACTGGTTGGTGGTTTATATTTTTTGTCTTCATTTTCAGATTGTTTATTTATTTACTTTTAATTCAAATGAGTAAATTCACTTGCTTTTGATATATAGTTCTATTAATTTTGCCACCTACTAGTAGTCATAGGACCATCACTCAGTGATAAAAAGTCATTTTATCACCTGCCAAAGAGTATGTGGCTTCTTTTTGTAGTCAAATCTGCCCCTCACTCCCAACCTTTAGTGCCTCACTTAGGTTTTCCATTCCTATAGTTTTTGTACATTGTCAGAGAAATAGAATCAGACCTTATGCATTTTTTGTATTCTTACTACTTTAAGCATAATATCATTGTGATTCATCTAAGTCGTTGCACCTATCGATAGTTCATCTCTTTTGATTGCTGAGTAATATTCTCTGGTATGGCTGCACTGCAGTTTGTTTATTCTCATGGTGATGGACACTTGGGTTATTTCCAGTTTGGGCCCTATTACAAATAAAACTGCCATAAATAAATACAGATTTTTGTGTGTCCATGTGCCTTATTTTTTCCACATTAAATATTCAAGCCTGGAATGACTCGATTTTATGGTATTTAATTTTTAAGAATTATCATTGTTTTCCAAAGTGATTGTACAGTCTCATCAACATTGTGTGAAAATTTCACTCTTAATTTTTGCCAGAACTTGATTTTGCCAGTCTTTAATTTTAGACATTCATGTAGAGATCCATCATTTTAGTATAAATTGACACTTCCCTAATGATGAGTGGTCCTGACCCTTATTTCCTCTGTTTGTGTGCCACTCACATGTCTTGTTTCAGTGTCTTAAATTTTGGCCCCTTTTTATTGGGCTTTTTGTTTTCTTATTGTTGAATTATATTTTAGCGTCAACATCTTTGATACTAGACCTATAACTAAGAGAAAAGTTAGTATTTAAGATTCTATATTGAAAGAAAGGAGATCCCTCGGCAGTTTCTGAGTTTCAAGTGGGGACTTGACATGCAGCAACAAAATAACTGAGCATGACATGAATTGTCCCCCACAAGTTGCCTACATAATGGTGGGAGATGACTCATACCAGTATATAGACTTTTCTTCTTCACTAATTGTTTGTTTGTTTGTATACTTTATACTCTCGTGTATGAGGCGACTTTTTCAGCACATTTTTTCTGCATTTTTGTGGTAAAATTAGGTGTATCGGCTGATATTCGGGTCACCTTATATTCAAGAATATGTGGTAATCAGATAAGATTACCAAAATGAGAAAAGGAAGAGTTATATGTGGGCCAACTAACCAAAGAAATCTTCATGAAGGAATAAGATACCCACTGGACATTTGAGAATGGGAAGTGGTTGGTGAAGCATGGAATGGATGGCATAAGGCATGGGGCAAATAGAGGGCAAACTTACTGCTTAGGGGGGTTTAGTCATAGTTGGGGAAAACTCGACCCTAGAAGTTTATGAATGCTAAAGTGAAGTGGCTGGAACTTTTGGTATACTGATATTAGCCATGTTTTGACATGAGAGGTTAGAGAAATTAGTCTGGTAATCAAAACAGGAATAGTGACTGACACACATACCCCCAAACTGTTAACAAGGTGGTCATTATCACACGGGTGTTTCAGGCTGAGGAATGATAACTCATGTGGTAGGAAGGGAGGGCAGGGGACATGTAGTAAGGCCTATACTTTGAAGGAAGAAATTCTTTTTTTTTATTTTTGAAGAAATTCTTGAATGCCAGAATCTTTCCTCCTAAGCCTGTTCTTTCTTTGAGTACCGCTACCCCACATATTTTAGCAGGGCCACAAAAAAGCAGATTGCTGAGGAGAATAGGAAAGAAACCCCAGAGATTTATGGGAGTACAAAAAAATTTATGTACAAACATGACTCTATTTATAAGGGGGAAGGAGCTAAATAGTTTTGTTATTTGATAATTTTGGTACTAAAATAGAATACTTTGTATTAGACTACAGAAAAAAAAAACACCCCTGGGGAAATGGAAACAGGAAGAGCCAACTTCTGGTTTGGTGAGGTTGGGAAGTAAAGTGGTGAAAGACTATGTAAATCAGTGAGCAATAGTGACACGGATATGAACTTCAAATATGTGTATAAAGGTAGGTAGGACTTCAGAAATGCATATAAAGGTAGGTAGAAGCCAAACTGCAGTGTCTTTGGAAGTTCATTAGCTGTATTCTCCTCAAGTAACCAGCATTGCACTCACAGGCCTAAAATTTTTTCCAAAAGTGGAAATGTGCTTATTTTCCATCATGTGGTGGAGTTTGTATTTATTTAAAACAGTTTTCTGATAGATTTGAGAAGAGGCTTTTGGGTGCAAAGTGTGGGAGTATAGGAATGGAATGGGTGGAAATATTCTTTGATTTATTCTAATTTAGAGACTCTTTTAAAAAATAGAATTTATTTTCTAAATCATTTATGCTTGGAAACTTGGAGGTATGGATAAAGAATTTATGGTCATGTCATAGGAAGTCTCCTTCCCCCATTTCCATTTACTTGATCATATACAAGTCCAATGGAAGTAAATGTATGTGTGAAGTACTCTAACGGCCTTTGAAATAATTTTGAGTCTTCTCTATGTGGTCAAAAAATGACCATTTTGTTGGCATATGCCTTGTAGTTTGGACATGGTTGCTATGAGTCAGTTGAAAACAGCACTCTACCCCTGAAAGGCACTTTTAGTTGTTGTTGTCATTTTTAGTAATGGGAGAAATGGACAGTGGGTTGGGAAAGAAGGGAAGAAGAGTTAACAGTACAGAAACCTGCCATTTGAAACCTCTAAAACTGGTAGAGCTTCCATTCATGGGTTTTGTAAAGCATTGAGCTCCACAAGAGGTATTCAGGTATCCATCAACAAGTAACCCCTATTATCATATACTTATTTCATTTTTATTGTTGAGAACACACAAACAGACCCTCACCAAATCCACTGTTTCCATATGTACAATTCAGGGACACTGATAGTATTGCTCTAGCTATGTAACTCTTCTCTCCCTCCTCTGTTGAATAATGCAAACTCGTGTCCCTTAAGCTTCCTACCTGATATTTAGAGTGGCTGTTGTCAATTTGATCCCATATAGACGAATTTTTCAAGAGCATGTGACTCTACACAGACATCTTTTACTGGTTAGGCTAATCTACTTGGTTTTGGGAAGACTTGAAGAGATCTTTTGGTTTAAAGTTTTACATGATTGCAAAGCAGTAGTTTTAGTGGTTCATCTACTCTCTGTCTCCAGAAAACCTCAAATCTATGAGAACTTAAAGTTCTGTTTTGCATTTTACCCTTTTGTTCAAACATTCTTCATTAGAATACTTGATCACAACATTGACTGCTGATAACTGGGCATCCTCCATTTATCAAAACCCTGATTTTGAGCTAAAGCTCATCTAAAAGAAACATTTTCATAAGAGGGTAAAATTGCTTGGTCTCTGCCATTTTTGAAGCAGAGATGTATTTCAACTTCATGAATATGAAGTAAATAAAAAATAGAATTAACTATAATCATAATTTAACCTTTATGATTTCATAACACTGATGAAATTTGATTTGATATTTAGAAATTCAATTCTTGCAAATTCTCCTGAAGCAAGACTAACCAGATCTAGTACTCTGCAGGATTTAAAGAAAATAGACCTAAAACAAGTTAAAGGAAAAAATATCAGTGCTTTCTTTAATGGAGAATAGGATTAAATTTCTGTGACCTTCTAAAAGGCAGTGTACAATCTATTCTAGAGGGAAAAAATAATAAAACAAAACTGATATTGAGTATGCTACCCCTGAGTTATCTGAAGGTTTGAATGAATAAAGAATAATGGAAGTTTTCTGAGCAGATTATACTTAGGCAATATGTTATGATATGTTTGACATTTCAGTTACTTGACTACAAAAGAAAGTGTCTTGTCTTGATGGGACACATAAAAGGTGATAAGATCTCTTGAAAGCCCAGTGTGCATGTCCCTCTATATAGAAACTAAGGAGGGACCATGCCATATGTACTTTGATTTTTCTGTACTACCTATAAGTACAGGGTCATTAAAAGAAGAGCATCCCCAGAAACACCAAATCTACATGTACCCAGCCTTCCATTACAAAGTAGATTATTGGAGGTGCTCTTCTGGAAACCAAAGTACAACCCCTGAGTCATTTCTAATTCCTGGTGATCTTCTGTAGGGTTTCCTCATTGTCAGAGAAGACAACCTTCTCTTTCTTTCTCACAGCAGCTAATGAGTTTTAAACCACCACCCTTGAGGTAAGGAGCCCAACAATTAGCCCACAGCACCACCAGGGCTCCTTTTATCTCAAGAAAATGCCAATCGAATCCCTGGACTGAAGGATTGTTCATATGGGATCCAAGGGCCAAGAGCATCTCTAAAGATCAAGAGTACATTTTCAAATATTTAATGGTCATAAAATTTAGTAGTAACCATAATAATGTTCCCAGAAAAACATTTATTCCCATCCTCTGACATCATGGGGAGAATTGACATCAATATAACTCAGATGAATCAGTATTTTCACCCTATTAGTCAATATGGATTCCCCAAAGGTTGTCGTTGTTCACATAGGAAAATGTAGGAGGTATCTGAGAAGTAATCTTGTTAATTAGGAGTCTCTGCTATGCTTGGTACAAATGATTTCTTCTCAGTGTAGATGGACACCTAACATCTTTCAAAGTGATTGTATTCTTGCTCCAGAACAGAATATGTATGCTCTTACTCATACAAAGGAGCTTCAAAAAGTTGGTGAAAAGGTTCTGTTAGATTTTAATTCCATTTTTCTGTTAACTTTTGGGGGCGGCCATCACTGCCCTCTGGTGGTGGTGGGAGCTATCTAGCCTTGCTCCTGAGAGCCGCCACTGGATTTGAACTGCCAAGTCCACGGGCCGCACTCCCGCTCTCAACCACTTACGCCACCGGGGCTCAGCCCCATGGTGTAAAGGTGAACTTTTTATACCCCTTTATATATAATTGGTTTATTTAATGTGGACTCAAGTAGACAGGCCAGGAGTCTAAATAGTTGAAAGGTGAAAATCAATAAGGTTAGAGACATTGATAGACATAGCATTGTATAATTACCAGCACAAAAAACCTTAACTGCCATTGAGTTGGTTCTGATGTATGGTGACTCTGTAAGAAGGGAAGACGTGCCCCTTTGGATTTCTGAGACCATAACTCTTTGTGGACGTAGAAAGCCTCATCTTTCACCCACAGAGAGGCTGAAGATTTCAAACTGCTAACCTTGCAGCTAGCAGACTAACCCATCACCACTATGCAGAAGATATCATCAGAAGTCACTATAATTGTGGTTGTGTTGGAGAAGTGTAAAAAGTAAGCACATAGGAGGATACATGCATAGACAGAAAGGCTGACTCTGAGTTCATTTTTATGGGCTTTTTGTATGACCCTGGGAAAGAAAGTTACAACCTCTGTGGGAATGACTTTCCACGTCAGTGAAATGGTGATGGCAATCATCCTTCAGTTCTGTGGTTACTGGGAGTTCTCTGAGCTCATTAGTGAACGCTCAGTAAGAAACAAACAAACAAACGAAAATCTCTGTCATCACTTCAGCTAGACATGAAATAGCAGAAATGGCAAAAACAGGAGCCAAAGTAGATAAGTGATTTCTCATGTGGATGTATGACCTGGGAGAATCCATTTCAGAGAGAATCAACAATATCATTTTAAGAAATTCAGCCACTGACTGAGCCCCGGTGGCGTAAGTGGTTGAGTGTGGGACTGCAGCTCGCAGGCTTGGCGGTTCAAATCCAGTGGCGGCTCTCAGGAGCAAGGCTGAGTAGCTCCCACGACCACCATAGGGCAGTCATGCCCCCCCCCCCAAAAGGCCTGATGCTTTAAAGAAATTCAGCCACAAGACTAACATTATAATAAAGAGAGGAAATCCTTCTAGTTCTTTGTGCCCCCATGAGATCCTTAATTGAATACTCTATTATTCTCTCTGAAATTTAAAAATAGAGAATATTCTGAAGGTAGTTTAGACTAGCAATTCTCACCTCTTTTTTCTCAGTAACACAAATGAAGATTAATATTCAAATGTGTCACATACTCAGCGGCAGATATGAATTTAAAGCAGCTTTGTGGGTAACACCAATAGTGCCATACACTTTCTGCTTTTGTGGTATTCATAAAAATCAATACTCGATATAAAAATTCACTCGATAAGAATTGCTGATTGTGTTAGTCTGGGAGACTAGAGAAACAAATTCATAGACCCTCATGTGTATAAGAAAGAACTTCGTATGCAAAAGCAATTGAATATTGAGGAAACATCCCAGCCCAGTCCAGATCAGATCCATAAGTCTGAAATTAGCCCATATATCTGACACTAATCTATAAATTCCTTTTCAAACTCACAAAACACATGCAATGATGCTGAATGCAAGGAAGAACATGCCAGTTGGGGGAGCGGGAAAGCCTTGTGGATCCTGTGGCAATAGAAGCATCTCAGTGCTGGCAGGGGTCTCCATGTGGCTCCTTTAGTTACAGGGCTCCAGCATAGCTCCATGTGTCTTGTCAACAAGCACGTCTCACAGAGAGTGAGCTCCAGTGAGATACCATAATCATCCCCTTCGCGCCTCCAAATCAGGTCAACAAGGTGCATCTTGATTGACAGGCTAAACTCCACTCCTTCACTCTTAAGTCTCAAATTGATGACAGATTATGTAACTAATGCCCTGAATTAACATGATGGTTTGGACCTCCCCTTCCTTCACTGGTAAAGTACATCAGAGTCCAAACTTGTGAGTGACTTTATTACCAGGAGAATCTTGAACCTCGCCTGTGTTTCTATTTTTAAATAGTCATTCACAAGCATCCATTTCATTGTTAGCAACAAATCGCATGGCACAAAGCCCGCAGCTGATCCTTCTCTTCAGTAATCCACTCATAGTAAGGACATCTGGTTTGAGAAGTCAGTGAAAATGCCAACATCCTCAACATCTCTGCACAATTCAAATCACTCAGTATGATCATGTGATCAAAGGGAAGAGCTGTTAAATAGATGATGGCAAAATTCGAGGGGGCTTCAAAAAGTTATCTCATCAATAGCTGTTATCTTTTTTTGGCACAAGGAAGATAATCCTGGTAGGGATTGTGATCAGCTATGAAAAAATGCTTGTTATTAGTTATCATCTAATAACTGTGATGATTATTTTAAAGCATTGAGCTAGAATCATTGTGAAGAAGGCCTTTGAGAATTTTACTCTGTGGTTTTGAAAGTAAGAATAACTTTTATGCCTGAGATGCTTTTAATCAGAATTAAAATGTCTTAGATGTGTAACTTTTTCTCAGATTGAGTAATTCTGTTGTCATAAATCAGCATATGTTGCCCTCCAGTCTAAAAACTACATGAGCATAAATACATATTATGTAAAGCCATCTATAGCATCAAGTCTTTATAGTTTCACTATGCTTAAGATTCAATGCCAGCACCAGACAATTTCCAGATGGTTTAAAAAGAAACCTCAGTTGAGGAAACATTTAGTAGAATACATATCTGACACCAGGACAGATATTTTATTTAACTAAGCTGGGAGGGGGGGAGAGATTTATTATATGAAAAATTCAAATGTCTGTATGTCAGTAAAAATTAAGATAAAATATGGGTAATGGTGATTAGACTAGTATATCTATGTATCGAACAGACCACAAAGACTTCCAGTAGAGGAAAGAAAAAACAAGCAAAGGCCAGAACAGACCAGCTCATAGGAAAGTGAATACAGATGGAGTGTTTGGGCTTTTAAACTCAGTAGTCATGCTCTTTACAAAGGGAAGTAGAAGTGGAAAGATAAAACTACTACATACTAATTTTATATGTCAGATATTCAGGGAGACCAGTAATTAGGTAGGGTTCACTGAGACCATCACTCTAAGATACAACTGTGTGTATGCGGATATAACTGGGACCTCTAAAGGGGTATACATACTGTATTTTTTGGACAATAAGACACACTCCCCCACCTCCATCTTAAGGGCTGAAGTGTGGTACCGCAGAACATTTTAGTATACTGCTACTATTTGGTTGAGAATATTTTTTTTCTGGTCTTCCTGCTCTAAAAACTGGGTGTATCATATGGTCAGGTGTGTTTTATGGTCTGAAAGATATGGTAATGTGGCAGCAAGAGCCATGAAAAATAGTGAGGGTCAGGAAGTGATTCCAGAGCCTGACTACTCCAGTCAGATGCCCCTGATGGAATCTTACCTCTACCATTTATTAGCTATATGATTTTGGACAATTTACTTAAACTCTGTACCTTCTTTTAGCTGTCGGATTTTAGAGCTAATGATAGAATTCGGCTCATAGAATGATCGTGCTGGCTCACTGGGTTAGCATACACAGCGTTCTTTTAAAAGTGCTCAGCACATCGTCACCGTGCATACGTGTGCTGCTTTACTGTGACCATTACTAATCTTCACTGCACTTCATGTACTTCAAAAGGCCAAGTTTCTAGAACTGTATCACCAAGAAATGATTGTGCAAGTGGGTGAAGTTTCATGCATAATAGTGTTCATGTTAACATAATTCCTAAAAATGTAAATGACTTTTTCCCTAATGAATTGGGGATTAGCCAAATTATGGTGAATTTATTGGTATTAATGCATAATATATGCAGTCATTTAGATGGAAAGAGTTTAATAGCATGGAACATTATTGTAGTTTAATATTTTTCATTTGAGGTGATAGGGAAATAAATGTATATAAAATTTGTGTGTGCACATTTATGGGTGTAATAAAAGTGTGTGTCTGCTTTATTCTCTGTGGGAGGAAATGCCTAAGAAGTATCAGTGGTTATATCTTAAGTGATAGGGTTACTGGCTAGTCAATTTTCTTTCTGGTACTTCTTAATATATTTCTTTCTCTTAGTACCACAATTTCTTTTCTGTATTTCTAGTGCTAAAAATATACATAACATTTGCCAATTCAATGATTTTTTTCCACACATAATTCAGAGGCATTGATTACATTTTTCCTATTACACAACAAATTCTTTGAAAATCATTTTATTGGGGACTCATGCAACTCTTTATCCATACATACGTCCATTGTGTCGAGCACATTATTACATTTATTCCAATCATCATTCTCAAAACATTTTCTTTCTACTTGAACCCTTGGTATTAGCTACAACAGTCAACACTATTATTTTCTGAATTATTTCACCGCCGTTTAACAGAAGAAAGAGGAGGCTTACACTTCCATGAAGATGCTCAGTCTCCCAAACCCACAGGGCAGTTCTACTCTGTCTTATCGGCTTCCTGTGAGTCAGAGCTGACACTATGGCAGTGATTAAGCCATTGTTTTCTGTTTGTTTGTTTTTGATTACTAGTAGAAACTGAGTGACACCATCCCCAAGCAATAATTTCTCCCTCCCCATAACCACTTAACTATTGTGTTACCATATACCCCTACTCACCTGTTTATACAGTGAAGCTGTATTCTATCAGTACTGTGGGGACTTATTTATGTTCAGCAAGTTTTCAAGTGAATACATGTTGTATTACCACATTTTCTACAAAGAAAAATGGTATTATTTCTGGAGAAAAAAGAAAAGCAGCAACCAAAAGGATTACCAGAAGAGTAACAGATATGATTTCATTGACAAGTACAGTAAATCTCTCAAAGAGAAGGACGAGATGATCTTTGCCTGCAGATGGCACTACCATTTTCACAGTGAGGTCAAGAATCCTGTGGGGATGGACAGTCTGTACAGTTATTGTCTTGGTTGATGCTCTGTTTGTTGGGGAGTTCTGGGTGGATGTGGGAGGAAGGTGGGACAGAAAGAGAGGTCAGCGGACCCTGCCCCAAATGCCTGTCAGAACTTGGCTCTTGCTCTTACACTTGGGGTTTTGCCTGCTTCTAGATTTTTTTAAGGCTAAGGGCCATTTGTTTAAGATCTAATAAAAACGACCTGAGGTTAAATTAAATTGTTATGTTTATAATTACTTGAATAAACAAGTCTGATGAAGAAAAAAGGTTTTTCATAGTACAGTTTATTTTCTAAGCTAATTATCGCAAGAGCTATTAGTGCAGAGAAGCATGCTGCATAAAAACTCCATTTTTCTCACATTTATTTCCCCTCTACCTTAAGGGTTTTTCCTCCCATTCTCTGTGGGTCTCAGTTTTCTCAGGTCTGAAATTTGACCACTTCAGTTCCTCTGATCCTGTAAAAATGGGTTTTTCAGGCACTTATATTAGATTTCTGATTCCTTGCTTTTTCCTTTTCTTCCCCTTTCTTCTACTTCTTTTTCTTTCTTTCTTTCTTTTTTTTTTTGATAAATCATGCTGTCTCACATAATGATCATGTGACAGAATGATATGAAAAAAAAACTGAGCATGGATAAGTAGGAAGAGTTCTAATTACAAATCAGCATTACATGAATCATTGGGGATTTTGTGAGCTGAACTTTTTATTATTTTGTAAGCTCATCAGGTACAAAATATTTTAAATTTGACTTTTATGGTGGTCATGAAATGGTGTGTAAAGAACTCCCAGTGTTGTTGGTAACTATCATAATTTGAATTTTGTCTACTGGCACAGTATTATATTCAACGAGGTTCTGATACCCATTGGAACAATTGTGTTTCCGTTATAATATACTGTTAATATATTGTTAATTCTGTTAATCACTTAGTAGCATTGCTTTATAGTAAAGATCAAAATTTTCATTGGGCAAATTACAGGAAATAATTTATATGTACCTGGTGATGCTGTCTGGTAACTGTTGCACCAAGGTTGGTCCAAACCTATCAGCCACTCTTCCGGAGAAGATGAGGCTGCCTCTCCCGTAAAAGAACTACAGCCTCAGAAACCCTATATAGAAATGCCAGGAATCAGAACAGGCTTGATGGAAGTAGATTGACAACGGGTTTCCTTTGAAGACTTCTCATGTTTAATGGAAATATGCCACATATTTTCGGTAATTTGCATCTAAAGAAATGAATGCATATATTCAACTTATCAACAATAACATCTGTTTGTAGGTGGCAGAAAGTTTAGGATGGAATTTCTTAGAATAGATGACGGTTCTCTCCTAAGACACCCTGGTGGCACATGGTTAAACACGGGCTACCAGCAGTCAGTTGGAACTGCCCCCCCTCCCCCAGTGGTTACCTAGGAGATCTTGCTTTCCAACAACTCTCCAGCAGAGTAGAATTTTGGAGTGGAACCTTATCCTAGTAAACTATAGGCTTTCCTTTATTGCCATCTTTACACAAGAGTGCTACTCTCTCATGTGTGGTCACTTAAATGAGGACCCACTCTCGCGTACACCAACTATGCTCCCTCCATGAAGAAGAGTCAGTGGAGCTAAACCTCGGCCAAATCACCTAGACAGGGATGAAGCTCTTTCACGTAATGCCATGTTTCTGTCTCTGTGTTTTCTTGTTAATTCAAATACTGAAGAATCAGGATAATAATAGATATCCAAATATACACTGCCAACCAGAGTTAACCAATATTAATTTATCTGTGGTTACTAATCCTATTTGTATCATTTGTACTCCGTCCCCTGCCTCTCTGTCTTTGGAAATTCAGTCTCAATAATTCGATGTGTTTTCTCTGCCTGTATTTTTATTCTACAAATATATACATATATGCATGTATTTAACAATTTTACAAAAATGGTGTCTTAACTCTTGTAAAGCATCCAGCACTTCTTGAGCTCTTTGCCTGATAATAAGTTTAGATCTAGTTCATTCCATTTTAAATGTGTTATAGTCTTCTATATTTTATCTGGAGGGAGAAGAGGGAAGCAGTGCCTGAGTGGTGCCGGCCATTTAAAGACTTGGCTGCTGACCAAAAGCTTGGAGGTTTGGGACCAAGTAAGAGATACATGGGAAGAAAGGCCTGGCGATCTACCTCTGAAAACATAGCCATCAAAAACTGTATGGAACACAGCTTTACTCTGATATAAGTCGGGTCCTTGGCATCTGCTTGATGGGAACAAGTAACAGCCCTTTCCCTAGCGTCTGCGATCAGCTGCTGTCCAATTGGCCCTAGACGCATGCCATCTCCATGCCAAAAGAATGATGTGCAGCGTGGTCCTGCCTATCCCCTTGATGGGTTGTAAGGTGGAATAATGCAGTCATTAGGATTTTATTGGCAGATTTTTTGTATGTAGATTTCTAGACCTTTCTCATTAGTCTGTATCAGTCTAGAAAAACAAACAAAAAACCCTCAGTGCCATTGAATCAATGCTGACTCATAGAGAGTTCTGTGAGTTTCTTAGACTGTTTACAGACGTATAGAGCGCAGTCTTTCTGCCACAGAGCTACTGATAGTTTTGAACTGCTGATTACGTGAATCACAGCCCAATTTGTAATCACTACACCCCAAGGGCTTCTATATCAGATTAGAATTCCCAATGAACCACATTCAGCATGATAAGAACGAACAGCCTCCAACTGACAGCCAGGTGGTGACTAGGGATGAGGTGCATGTTAAATAGGTTTCAATTTTATTGCTAATAGAATTAGGGCTGCAAATAACAGTTTTATAAATGTTTCCTTGTGAACATGTGTTATGATTTCTCTAGAATTGCAAGTAAAAGCTCTGGATAATGGAGAATATATATAGATCTTGATTTTCACACTTTGTGTGGTAATGCCCACCAATAAATGTGTATTGGCTTTCATGCCCCAAAACAGTTTGTGCTGTGTGCATGGAATAATATAGCATGCTATTTTAAATTTGAATATGTAAGTATTTGTGAAGTTGTGCATAGTTTCATAGGTTCATCAGACCTGGGCCTTCTCTTTTCTAAATTGCTGTTCACATTGTATTACACATATTTCCTTTGGATTGTTTATCTTCGATTTGTTGTATTATGTATGTAATTCATGGATGTGCATAGTAAAGCTTTGGTTCTGTGATTTGAAAAATATGCTCTGCTAGTCTGTGGCCTGTCTTGTAACCTTATTTTAGATGGGCTTTTTGGCATTCAAATGCTTTACACTTTGAGGCAGTCAACTCTTCAGTGTCTCCCATAAAAGTTTGTGCAATTATACATCCTCCAGGCAACTCTTCTCTAATTTGACCTTTTAAAGACTTTTTTTCCCAATAAGATCTTGCAACAGTGTATCTTTATGTCTCAAAACGTTGCAAAAAATCACTGTCGCTTATTGACAGAGTCAGTTTTAACTGAAAGAGACCTGAGGACATGGCAAACAGCCTTGTGGGTTTCCAAAGCCGTAAATCCTTACAGAAGGGGAAAGCTTAGTCTTCCCTCAGGCGGTGCTGGTGGGCTCAAACCAGGGCGTGGCAATTACCAGCCCCACGTCAGCCCCACTATCAGACCAGGGTGACTACTGTACATGGAATATTTGATTAAAATGTATTCAGAAATATAGCTTAATGATACATTTCTGCTTGCTTCCATCTTCTGAAATAATCTTCACAGCAATAGAGATAATTTCACTATGAAATTTTAAGGTCAAAGGACAGAAAAATCTTATACGTTGTGACTTACCAGTCATGCTGACTGCTATGTAGCTGTTTAGAAGCTTTCAATAAACACAGAAGTCAAGGTTGTCTTTATTGTTTTGTCCTTAGACGTTCAACATTTTGTGCAAAAAGAAAATGCTGGCATGGGAAGATGACCAAGGAAATTCTAGATTTGATCACAATTCTGTTCATTTAACTTAGATGATTTTCTTCAAGTCTTTTGGAAATAAATATCAAACCACACAGACCAGGAAAACTCAAGTGATACATGTCAGCGCTCTGTGTTTACAATGTACCTTGTCGTCTGATGTGGGATAGGGACGCTCAGCAATCCTTCTGGAGATTCCCTAAATAAGGCAGTAAAGTGGCTTAGGCTGGGGGTGGGGGGTTGGGGGGGCGCTTAGCCACAGATTAAAATGTAATACATATATAATACATAGCTTATTTCTTTTTTACTTTCAGTAGATTAGAGGATGTTATCAGCTTAAAAGGTGCTGGCATTTGAGGATTGAAGATGCAGTTGGTGTTTCCATTGTAAGACTTGCAGACAAACCTATTCCATGTTCCTAAAAGAGGAAGAGACATCGTCATCATCATTAGTGTATCTCTCTACTTCTTTCACTTCTGCCTCTCCTTAAATCTAAATCACTCATAGACAGTGCAGACATTTGAGTATTGAAAGGATACATTTCAAATCCCAAACTATGAACACTTAGCCAAGCAACCAGTTCAAGATCCAACATGATCTTTTTTAACTTCACTTAGGTATTTTTAAACAATTTCACTCTCTGAAACCTAATTCATTTGAAACTACACGTTTAGAAGCAAGTCAGTCCTTGAAAAAAAGGGATTGAACATAAGGGAACCACTGGTTTCTTAGCCGTAAGTATGGCAGTATTCACTCACCTCTCCCTCCCAGACCGACTCTGCCTCCCACACACCCACATGCCTCAGAGGAGAATGGAACTACATGGGATTTTCAGTGACTTTTTTTTTTAGCAGTCACCAGGCCTTTTATCCATGTGTGGTGCATCTTGTAGACTAGAACTCCCCTTCTTTCCCTTTAGTAGCCAATGCGTGCTACTTGTTTGTCCCTACGGACTCTCCTCCCTACAGAGAAGGATGAAAAGAGTCTATGAATGTACATTCAGGGGCATTGTAATATCCCATGTCTGGCTACTTACAGCCCAACCAACCCTGCCTCGAGTGTTCACTGCTGCCAGTCACTGTGTTATGTGTATTACAAGCAGTAGTCTGAATGGGAACTGGTGTCCATGCACGGCAGTCTCTGCTTTGCTAATGCAGAACTGGAGGCTTTTGAGAAGCTGTGTAGCTGCCAAAATGTTTTTTTTTTAAAAAGTGGTTGTAGCCATGAGGATGTGCTACTAATTGTTTGGCCCTCAATCAAAACCGTTTTGGAATCTAGAACTAAATAGTTCCCTTGATTCTTTGTTTGAGCCATTGAAAAGAGAAGCAGGCTTCCTCATTTTTTCCCTCCTCACTATTGTCCTCCGCTGAGTTCAACCTCAGTTGTTTTAGGGAAGGAAGAAATCTGAATGCCTAGTCTACAAATACACACTGCATGGAGTGGCCTTCCCCGACTCCTCTTCACAGACTAGACTTTAAAAGTAACTCACAGCGTAGAAAAGGGCAACAGCAACAATCACAAAAGCCATAAAGCAGATTTTGATGCACAGCGATCTTAGAGGCCAGAGAAGAACTGCCCCGGTGGGTTTCTAAGGCTATACTTTTTGTTTTATAATTTTTGTGTGTGTGTGTGGCATCACTGCCCTGGTAGGAGTAGCAGGTCCAGCCTTGTTCCTGGAGAGCTGCTGCTGGATTGGAACTGTCAACCCTATGGGCTGCAGTCCCGCAAACTACCACTAAGCCACCAGGGCTCAGCCAAGGCTATACATTTTTATAAGAGTAAAAAGTCTCACCTTTATTGTTTGGAGCAGGTGAGGGTTTCAAACTGCTGACCTTGCTGCAAGTAGTCCAACTCATAATCCACCACACCGCCAGCCCTTTTGATGCCACCAGGCTTGTTAATCCACAGAGAGTAAGGGAAATAAGCCCTCTGAGTGATTGTGCTTCTTTGAGTTACAGTGCAACATGCCCAACCATCTGGGTAGGTCATGCTGACAAAGATCTTGTCTTTTAATTTTATTTCT
This sequence comes from Nesogale talazaci, assembly GCA_004026705.1. NCBI lineage: Eukaryota > Metazoa > Chordata > Mammalia > Afrosoricida > Tenrecidae > Nesogale > Nesogale talazaci. The sequence continues at coordinate 82,899 of PVJH01004960.1, forward strand.
GTATCTTGAACTTTTATTTAAGTTTCTGCAATTAAGCTACACTGTGGCATTTACAGTTTCCTGAATTAGAGCTTTATAAATCTGAAGCTCATAAACTATTGTCACTGCACAATTAAAGGGGAATGTGCTGTGAACAGAGAGCCTAGGAGATGATGGGGTTTTCTTCTGGAGGATGGATAGTCTAGTTTCATGCAGCCTTTCCTGTCAACTGCCTCATTTTAAAAGTGGCTTTATGTTTTAAACTTCATTTGTGAAAAGGTCAGCAGTTTCAACCCCACCAGCTACTCTGTGGAAAAGCATGTTCTTTCTCTACTGTAAAGACTTACAGTCTCAGAAACCTGCAAGGGAGTTCTGCTCTGTCCCACGGTGTCACTCTGAGGCAGAACCAACTCCATGGAAGCGAGTTGAGATCTAAGGAAAGGGTTCTGATTAATTGATTGAATGAATGAATGACTGCTTGATTGAGAAGCAGACAGCTTGTTTGTCTTCAGAGAGCATTCATTTCATGATTATGAGACATTTACACATGGACAGTATTATTAGCATAATTTAGAAGTTGCTAAAACTTTCTATCAGATGATATTTGAAAAGCGAATAAGCATACATTGCTCTTTATAGGGTTTCTTCTTTTGTTAAAAATGAGGTGGCAGTGGTGCATATCGTGTAATTAGTTCTACTCACAGCAGCCCCAGGTAATGATGTAGACCTCATGCCACATGTTATATAGGGAGGCCAGTGGGTTCATCCTACTCAGTCACATGGGGTCACTGTAAGTTAGAACTAACCCAGTAGCACGTGAGAATAATCTTCATAGGAACAGATCAGGTCTTCAAGGGAGCCACAGGATGAATTCAAAATGCCACCCTTTGGCTAGCAGCTAAACAGTTAACCATTGTCTTACAAGAAATCAAACAAACCCAAATACCCCATTGCTATTGAGTTGACTCCAATACACAGACTATAGGGTAGAGTGGAAGTGCACCATGGGGTCTTCACGGCTACTTTGGTGGCACAGTCGGTTGTGCATTGAGCTGTTAACTATGAGGTCAGCTGTTCAAAGCCAGAAGTTGCTCCACAAGAGAAAAAATGAGGCTGCCTACTCCCATAAACATCCAAGGTCTCAGAAGACACTGTAGAGGAAGTTCTGCTCAGTCGACTCGGTGGCCATGAGAAGACTCTGTCTCAGGTCAACTCACAAAGATATTTCCACGATGGAGCAGTTAATGGAGTCTAACTGCTGAAACTTCAATTAGCAGCTGAGTGCTAAACTTACTGCATCACCCAAGTGCCTGAAAGATGAAGTTGTTTTCTAAAAATCTTTACTCAGCATTATGATATATGTTTTATATTTTTATAGAAAATATCATGTATGGAGGTGATTTTGGCATTTGTATAGAAGTAGATTTTCTATAAGCTAGAGAAGATTGTTTTATAAATATGGCATGTAGATGTCTATGGCATCTCTCACATGTGATTATAGGGAAATGTGGAGAGGGGAGAATTTTGAGACACAAGATATACAACTAAATTTCTTAGAAGTCCTAAGAAAAGTCAGTTATACAATCACAATTAAGGACCAAAGGAAGTTACTCTTCCTTGGACATTTTTACAGGACAATCTTAAAGGTAATTTTTGATGTCTACATTCAAAAAGACTAGCCAGACAACCAAATCTCCTATGAATTTTAAATATCAATTTGCATGTGTTTCCACTTTAATGTCTTTTAATTTTCAAAGTTTTATTTATGTCTCATCATTTTTCAAGTTATAAAGAAAAATGAGTAAATGTTTAGGACAATTAAAACAAGTTCTTTTTGTTAACAAATACATATAATGTCACATATGCCAATTCAGTGTGAGGTAAATACTTCTTATGAAAATGGCACTTAAAATATAATAACTATATTTGGAGATAAGGTCTGCCAGTTATGAAATTTAGACTTATATGAGTATGTTTTGACTCAGACAAAATTTTGAAAAGTCACATAAGGCCTCAATCCAATGTACTGTATGAGTGAATAAGGACTTGAGATGTACCATTACCCCTCAAGATGGCGACACATGAGTTATGGAAGTTAGCTTCTGAATTGTTTCTTGCTTAGTAGGATACAGAAAAATGCTAAGAATTTCTATACAGGGAACAAAAGCAGAGAGGAATATAAATGGGTAATAGACACATAAAAACTCACTTAATATCAAAGCAATATAAGATGATAGAACACATTGAATATATTGCTTAAATTCTCTATTGATAAAAATTTCCAAATACTTTGTTTTAGTGAGAGAGCCATATAACCCTTCCAACGAGAAAGTAAACTGCTGCCGCCTGACTGGAAAGCAGTTTGGCAGTATGTTAAACACTGTGTTCCTTTAGCCTCTGCCCTAGTATCTGCACTTCTAGGAAATGATCCTAAGGGAATGATGAGAAAAGTAGACAAACATTGACAAAAGTACAGGGAGAGGGAGACCTTGAATACAACCAATAGAGAACTTGCTCAACAAAGTCTGGTACATTTTATTAGTGGCTATTTTTAAGTGTTTTCTAATAACCTCAAAGAGATAGGGAAGATACAATTTCTTACAACATTGGTGTTAAACCAGGGTATGAGGTAATAAATGAGTGTGATCTCAACACTTTTGTTCTATCCATAGATGTAAAATACATTTCTAGGAGTGCTGAAAGATTAATAAACTCATAAACAGTATCTCAAAATATTAATTTTGTTCTCTGATAGTGACAATGTGAGTGATTATAATTTTTTTAATTTATACTTCATTTTCTGAAACTTCCAAAATTAGCCTATTTATTTAATTTTGCTTTTTAAATTTTATTGTTATATAGTTCAATTATGCAATTCAATAGTTAAATCATCTTAAGAAGATATAGTCATCACCACAATCAATTTTACAGCCTATTATTTTTGTACACAGATAAGTAGTTAAAACTGTTGATGTTTATATGCAAAATACTCAGCATCTAAGAGGGTACTTACACTGACGTGTAAACTTTTATGGAAAATGATTTATTTTAATGGAGTATAAGTCACAGAGTTAGATGTTCTCCCTGCTAGGAGTATAAAACTTGATGGAAGGGTCAAGATAAAACTCTATTGAAAACCCTACAAATAGGTTCCCTGAGTTTTTAGACCCCCACCATAAACTTCAGGATGGGAATGTAATTTGTATTCTTATGGGTACCTTGTAACCGACAGTGATTAAGTAGAGTTAATTGTTTGGATAATTCACTCTAATACTGACGTAGGGTGTTGTGACATGAAAAATTGGCAGCACTGATGGGCAGAAGCTCCCGCACATCGACCTCTATTAGCTCGAAGTCAGAGGCACCCTGGAGGCCTTGCTTGGGCCCTCTGTTGACATGCAACCGTCCCCCTTTCCAGTGTTTAGACTCCACCTTGAAAAATGTTTCAGTGTAAGTATTGGGCCCCCACAATGTCACATATGACAGCTAATAAAGAAGTCTTTTTCCCCCTCTTTAAATTATGATTACTAATTTGACCATATGCTGGATTGCCCCCTGCTGCAGCATAGAAGCAGCAGCAGGCAGACTGAAGGGAGGGTTTGGGTAGATCCTTTATTTTGTTTTGCGCTGTTGCTTTTACTGCAGCCTGAGGATTTATCTAAAGAGTGTCGTATTTCCCGCTTACCACCCTGCACCCTCCCCCCGAAACAAAGCTTAACTGTAACTCAGGGTCTAGTTGTCAGATTATTAGAAATGAAAAAAAAACTCACTTCCGTCCAGTTGATTCTGTGTAATAGCAACCACCTAGGACAGAGTAGTTGAGCACTCCTGTGGGTTTCGGAGACTGTAACTCTGTACAGCAGTGAAAACCTCGTCTTTCTCCCCACGACCAGCTGGTGGTCTCAAACTGCTGGCTTGACGGTGACCAACCCAACATGAAGCCCAGGAATATAGATCATTAGAAGAACATACTGTCCTATCAGTGTTGAAATTAAAGGCTGAGCATTCACTTTGGCAGCACATATACTAAAATTCAAGAATGAATGTCATTCCATGAGTAATAAATAGGCGTGGTGGTGTTAAGGTGGACAATTTATTGCAGAACCATGAGTGACATTTCTTTCATACTCTAATAGGATTCGAGTGATAAAAGTTCTGCTAAGCATATGAAAATGTCATCAGATGGATGGATACATATTACTAATACGGTGTATGGCTGATATAGTGGAGTGATTGACATTCGCCAGGACTCTACTGGTGCAACGGTTAAAGTGCTCAGCTACTAACTGCAGGGTTTGCAGGTGAAACTCACCAGCCACGCCACAGAGAAAAGATGTGATGACCTGTTTGCAATAATATAGAATAATAATAATAAGGGTTCCTGGGGGGTAGGTGGGGGAGGGAAGGGATCAAGGGGAGCTATCAGAGTTCAAGAAGAAAGAAAATGTTTTGAAACTGATGGTGACAGCAATTGTATTATGCTTATTTAATTGAATTGTGGACTGTCATAATATCTGTAAGAGATCCCTATAAAATGATTTTTTAAAAAAAGATCCGCAACTACTCTGTCCTATGGTAACACTGTGAGTTAGAATCTACTGGACAGTGATGGCTTTGGTTTGTTTTTCCAAAATAGTCATTGAAATTCATTATGTGCATATGCTTGCAAATCATATTCTAGAACTATGAGAAAAGATAGTTGGTACACTTGGAAATGTCGTGTCATCCTGTCTATCAATGGTAATTTATGCAGACTTTAACGCTGTTCTATTTGAAGAATAAGCTGTTTAATGAATGGATCAATAAACTTAAGCAAAAGTAAACGATTCAATCAAGAATAATTGTATACTTGGGATGCATGATAAAATCTTTTTACTATGGAAACCTGTGAAAAGAGAAGGAGGCATAGTGGTGCAATGGCTAAGCTACTTGCCCCCAAATCAGCAGTTTGAACCCATCAGTTGCTACACAGAAGACAGATGAGGCAATCTGGAAAATTCTATGGGGTAGGTTCCATTCTTTCCTATTTGACCTCTAAGTTGCAGTGGCCTCTGTGGCCCACAATAGTAGATGTGTGATGGGATACAATCTTTATGATTTGGTAAGTCATTTACATGCATAGACTTTCTTTTCTGAGGTAAATTATAACTAATTGTTCAATTAACACGTAGCAGTTTGGTTTTGTTTTTCAATTAGGACATATTTCTCATACATTATAGACATTGTATGGCTTGTTCTACGCTATCTTGGCAAAAGTTGGAATTGCAGGATTTGAATCCTGGCTCTGGACAGTGGTTAACATTATGGCCTTGGAAATGTCGATTTTTGTAAGCATCATTTTCTTTGACTTCAATAACTGCCTCATTCAGTGGGAAATTTTGGATTAGATGAAATAATATACAAAGAGGACTTGGTATGCTTCTTGACACTCAGATAAATGTTAATTATGCCAGTATTACTTTATAATGTTAAGACATGCACACAATTTTGATTAATGGGCATTATATTTTTTAGGTTAAAAGATTTAAATTCAGTAATTAGCCAAATTAAATTTATATCTCCTTGAAATTGCAAACTGTCAGATTTCAACACTGAGTTATATACTTATTTTTTGTTTTCCATATCATAGGTCAACCAATCAAGAGTAGAGTTTTTCCTTAACAACTATTTTATATAAAAATCAACTGTTTCATCTTTCCTATGCTTAGGGATTAGGATTTAAACAATCCAAGATGTAAAAACATTGGATCCTATATAATCAGGGTCCCAAGCTTCACCTTTGATGCTTTCCCATTGCCCTTAGAATAGAGAGTCCACACTTTTTACTCATGGCCTACCGGACCCTGACCTGACTAGCTCATTCTCATTTTTCACCTCTCTGAAAGTGTAGCTCTAGCTGGGTTTGTCCTCCCCAGCCCCCACAACCCCAGCCACCTTTTTCAGCTGTGTATATTCTCATCTGTGGGTTGTCTTTTCTGTCTTAGGCAGCTCTTTCTACCCCACCCAACCTCCGTAATCCTTTCTTGCCCATTTAGGTTTGACCTTAAGCCATTTCTCTGTTGAGGGAACTTTTAAAACCTTCTGTCCTTAAGATCTTCTTTTATACATGATCCCTGCTTTACATAGCTTTCTATATATTTTGATAGAAAGAAATATATACACCATTATTAATACTATTTCCCTGCCCTCCTTTTGACTGCTCATGCCCATGAGGAAAATGCTATCTGTCTATTGTCCACACTGCTCTGCTTGCTGAGTTTAGCATTCAGAAGACGGACAGCCTCTGAGTTGACAAACAGTTGCAAGGCCCACTGCCAGAGCTGCTTGGGGGACTCTCAACTCTGTTGTGGGAAGGTAGGAAGTAGGGTTTCCTTTTGATGTGTCCTTGGAGACCTTGCAGTTGTAAAATGTTTTATAATTCCAAAGGGCTCTCACATTTCTATCAGCACATAAGCATTCACATTTTGCTGGAAATAGGCCAATTCCTGTTATGAAACCAAGAACCAAAGTCACTGCCATTAAGTCTATTCCAACTCTCAAGGGACTGTACAAGACAGAAGAAAACTGCCCCATTGGGGTTTTCAAGACTGTCAGTCTCTGGCAGTAAGCAGACCGGCACATTTGTCTTCAGATGGGGAGCTGCTGTGGTAGTCTTGACCACCCAGAATTACTGTCCGAAGCAGAGTGTTCTAACTGCTATGCCGCCAAGACTTCTTAATTCCTCAGGAGAAATGAGCATCCAGTTATAAAGAGTTCATGAGTTTATCCCTACTCATATTTTATTGCAACAATTTTGTTAAACTTCCTGAGTTCCAAAAGTGAAATCCCTCACCCAGAAGTAGTGAAGTCTTTGTGAAGTTACACTATCTTTCAGGAAGATTAACACTAAACGGAGCTCAAGTAAAAACAATTCACTGTCATCAAGTCAAGGCCAACCACTAGAAATCCTATAGGCCAGGGTAGAATTGCCCCTGGGACTAGAGAAAAACCCTTCTTTCTCTGGTGGAGCAGCCGGTGGGTTCCTTCTGCTGATCTTGCAGCCCACAGCCCATGATGTGGTAGACTCTGTGTCACTAGAGCTCTTGGCCCCAAGAAGAGGGAGGTTAAGTATATCCCCAGTGTCCTGCTTTTCCAAACTGCTGTACCACTCTGCCACCCTGACACCAACCACCACCTTCTTCCCTTAGTTTACTCCCTAATGCCCGGGGGCCCTGCAATTCCCTGCAGTGGCCACGGCTCAGAACTCACAACATAAATTAAAAGCACGCCTGCCTTGTAGGTGCTGCAAGTCCCAAAGAAGTCCTTCTAGAGCAGTGGTTCTCAACCTGTGGTGACCCCCCAACCATAAAATTATTTTTGTAACAACTTCATAACTGTAATTTTGCTACTGTGATGAATCAGGCAAGCCCTGTAAAAAGTCATTCGACACCCCAGGTTGAGAACCGCTGGAGTATCCTTTTCAACCAAAGGCTACAGAAACAGGTGCAGCAGATCAAGTGATAGGTCAAAGTCCCCCAAAGTGGAAATTCTGCAGAGAAAGACAACTAGAACTTACAGACAAGATAAAAAAAACTGTCCTCACCCCTCCAACACCCGTCCAACACTTCTCTGTAAGGTCCTCCCTTCTGCCTCTGCGAAGGCTGGCTTTCTCTTCAGTGGGCAGCTCTCACCATGAATCCTGGTCACAAGCACTCACAATGGAACGAACCCTATCAGAATCTTCCCCTTCGTTGGACCCGGACCTCTCAAGAAAAGGTCTTTTTGGTGGGAGTTACAGAGACTCCATCTAGAAGAGCCACAGTAAATTATTCATTGCCCTGCACGTTGCCTTTCTGTTGCCAATGCTTTTATAGGAAGAGGTGATGTTCCTGGTAAATCCTAAACATCTTGTTTCTTTCCTTAATCCCAGTTGAGGAATGTATGAGAAAGGAGTGTGTGTGTGTGTGGGTGTGTGTGTGTGTCTGTCTGTCTTTCTACTTCCATGAATGTAGTTGATGAAAGTTCTGCAAGATATCATTCACCTTTGCGAAGGACACTGTCACTGTTGTTACTCTGTAAGTGATCTTTTGGTAAGAATAATGTATCTTTTCATACAGAGGCACAATACATGTCAAATTAATTTATGTGAAAATTTGTTATTTCCATCTTCTAGGTTTTCTTTAAATGAGATAAGCCTGAATTTGGATTTGGGATGTTATGGGAGCAGATATTACTAAATAGCCATCTTCAAGAATATGAAATGTTTTAATTTTAATAGCCTGATGATGACTTTTTAGACTGAAATAATTTGCTAAGAATTCATTGCATGATTTTGGAACCATCTAATTCCCCACATACATTTTCACTTTGAAAATTCTCCTAAATACATGCTTTTATCCCTAGTTATTTTAAGTCAGTTAAATTTGATTATAGTTTTTTCCTTCAGGTAACATTCTGAGAAGCAAATATTACAAATAAATTGTGAATGTAAATGAAAAAACATTACATAGACTTTCATCATTGCTGAAAGTATGCCCCTAAGTACATTTCCCCCTTTTTATTATGTTTTCTTTTGCTTCGATAATATGTTTTAAAATTCATGTTATCACTTTTTCTTTTCAAAAATTCATCAAGATCTGTGTATATTAGTTTGAATTTGAATTTCTAGATGAGATGGTGTATTACAAATGTTAGAAAATGACTGCCTGAAATTAACAGAGCATTACATTAGCATTATGCTTATGGCAGGAGATCTGAGATATTCTGCTTGCATTTTTGTGCAGATTCTTGTTCCCCAAGTAACAAAGGCTTACTCAAATAGTAATTGCATTTGTGTTAGTCTGTTAACAATACATTTTGGTGATTAAAAATATGTACCTCATTTTAATTAATAAATTGGTGTTTACGTTTTTTCATTTTTAAATAAATATAAGATATTTAAAAGTTTATTTGCAGGAAATTTTCTTGTAAATGATTTCTATTCTAAATAAAATACCACAATAATGCGAATAATCAATGAATCATATTTTTAAATAAAAACGTTCTTAAGTTGGAGCTTTGTGTTATTTTATGCCTGTGTGCCAGATTGTAAATCTAATCAATAACATACAATGAAATCAAATTAGACAAGTTTTTTTACTTTACAGAATATTTCCATATAGAATCAAAGCACAGATTTTGAAATCAGACATATCTGACTTCATGTCTTTACCAAACTTCTTGAACATGGACAAACCACTCTTAGTTCCCTCCCCTGAGAGACTAGGATAACACCTACCAACTATTACATAATTACAGAAGAGTAGAAGGATGAAACATCACAAGTTCAACAATTGTCATTTCCTTATCTCTTCCTACAACTAACCTCTCTTAGGTAAACTATTTTACTTATACATTTAAAATACAAAGTTCATACTTGAGAAGTTGAAATTGGGGAACATTTTTAAAGATTTTAAAAAATAAGTCTTATTTAAAATATATAAATTAAAGAATCTGAAAAACTTAGAATTTGCTGCTGGCACTTAGCATTGTTATCACATATGAGTAAAATGGTTGTGAAGATCATACAGCAACAGTTGCAGCAGTCCAGCAGCAGGCACCTTTCAGAAATTCAGGCTGGATGCAGAAAAGGATCAGAATAAGGCATATCATTGCTGATGTTGTATATATTTGGGCTGAAGTTGGGGAATAGCAGGAGGATGTTTTTGTGGTTTTGATCAACTATGAAAAGGCACACAACTTTGTGGATCATAAGACATTATGGGTAACCTTGAAGATAATGGGAATTCCAGAAACTTCACTGCACTCCTGTGGAAGTTGTACCTAGAGACAATTGTGCAAACAGAATAAATGAGAACTTGCTGCTTTAAAATCAGGAAAGATGTGCATCAGGGTTGAATCCTCTCCCGTACATACCCCATCCATATGTCGAGTGAACATTTTGAAAAATTGCCTTATAGAGAGATGATTTTATCACAAGGTGGGGGAAAGGCTTATGAATCAATTGTGATGTGCAGGTGACATAACTTTGCTTGCTGAAAGTGAGAAGAACTTGAAGCACTTGCTGATGAAAATCAAAGACTGCAACCTTCTATACATATTATAATTCAATGTAAAGAAAACTAAAATTCTCACAACTGAATTGATAAATGGAGACAAGATTGAAGTCGTCAAGGATTTCAATCTTGCTGGGTTCACAATCAGTGCCCATGGAAGCAGCAGTGAAGAGATCAAATGATGCGTTACATTGGGTAAATTTGCTACACAAGACCTCTGTAAAGTATTGCAAAGCAAGCATGTTTATTTGAGAAGTAAGGTACACCCGATAACCCATGGTATTTTCAGTCACCTCATATGCTTGTGAAAGTTAGACATTGAACAAGGAAGACCAAAGAAGAATCAGTGTGTTTGCATTATGGTTCTGATAAAAAAAATGTTGAAAGGAACATGGACTGCCAGAAGAACTTTTGAGAATAGTGAAGCCAAGAATGCTTGTCAAAGGCAAAGATAGTGAGACTTCGCCCTCCCCCTCTCCCCCAAACACACACTCTGGACATGTGGTCAGGAGAGACCAGTCCGTGGAGAAGGGCATCATGCTTGAAAGCAGAGACAAAGAAGAGGAATGAACTCCATAAGATGGGTTGACACATCTTGTATATAACAATGCGCTCAGCTCCGAAAACTCTCGCGAGAACTGGGCAGGCAGTGTTTCATTGTGCTGTACATAGGGACATTACGAGTCAGAACCCACTCAATGACACCCAACAGTGACAACACTGGTATGAATTTGCATTGGTTTTACTCAGACATTTTTATCTGCATATTCTGCTGGGGAAAAAAATCTAGTGTGGTGAAAAGTTGGTCTAAATGTATTGCCTTGTTTTTCAATAGTTAACTTTGAATAAAATGGAATTCTCTGAAGTATGGGAGTAACATATAAAGATCATTCAGAAATGAAATCGAATAATGTTTTGTCAAGAGGGAAAGCATTAAAATATGCTCAAATTTGATGTTTCCTTAGAAAATAAAACCTCTAAATGGTTTTCCTTGGGATTTGATCACTTTCCTTTTTTAATATTTGGCTGCTTTCTAATTGAAGATCTCCATTTGAAGAAAGGATTTTGTTTATAGTAAAGAAATATATTAATAAGTAAATGAAAAACAGACCATAGCAAACCATAAAAAGTTAGGACCTGGTGGAAAAGCAGACCTCCCCACACACACTTTCAGATTTCCATTAGTAATTTGTTAAAATATATCATTGAAATGCTGTGTAATATGAAAGTGCATATAGTACACTTTTCAATGTCTGTGATATTATATTTTTTGAATTTAAAATTTTGGATGATTGATTTCATTTTAAGACTTGTTAGTTTTTAAAATGACTTAAAATGCTTTCTTTTGGGGGAGCATCACTGCCCTCTAGTGGTCATGGGAGCTACCCAGCCTTGCCCTCGGAGAGCAGCTGCTGGATTTGAACTGCCAAGCCTGTGGACCGTAGTCCCACATTCAACCACTTAAGCCACTGGGGCTCAGCCCCAAAATGCATTCTTATGGCATATGTGCTTTTAAAAAGCACCCTGGTGCCATAGTGGTTATGCATTGGACTTCAAGACCACCAGCCAGCTCTTTGGGAGGAAGGTGGGGCTTTTCTAATCCTGAAAATGGTTACAACCCCAGAAACTCACAGGGGCACTTGGACTTGATCGCTAGTCATTAGCACTGACTCAATGGCAGTGAGTTCGGTTGTGGTTTATATGCTTTAAGATACATTGATACATACGTGTATATCTGTCATTCAGTGCAATTTATTCAATTCTGTCTCCTAGAGATCCTATAGCAGTATCTAACTATTCACCAGTACTTCTGAAACTATACATATTTATGGGTACAGACTGCCTTATCTTTCTCAGGGTGGGTTTGAACTGCTAAGTTTGTGGGCATCAGATCATCATGTCAGCCACCTGTTGATGGAGTGAAATTTCTTAATATGATTCATCTTTCAAGAATATTAAAAGTACCATGGACTGCCATCCATGTCGCCATAGTTTCTAGATGGGAATATACATATGTGTAAAACTAACCAAGGTCATTGATCAGTCTTAACTACCCACTTCGTCAGATGTTTAAGTCAGTGTGCACCAGGAGCCAAGAGAGACTCCAGGGCCATTGAAAGAAGAGCCTCGCATGCAGCACACTCACGATCTCTGAAGCGGAGGAGGCTGAGACTGGAGATACCCGAGGCGGAGGCAAAACAACAGGAAGACAGAGTAGAGCAGCTTTCTGGCTGGCTTCCAGGTCCCCAGAGGCAGAGGCAAGGGGCCACGTGGCTGCGAGGACTAGAGAGACATGGCTTCTGGCTGCGGAAAGGTGTTGCTTAGACCAACAACTGTATCCTTCATGTTTTATGTTTCTGTTTCTTGGTGACGTGTTAGATTTCCTAGTAAACCCAGCCTCCCATAACCATGAGTATTGTCTGAGAGTTTTCTGTGGCCATTGCAATGAATTCTCCAACCCAGGATAGACCCAGAGTGTCATGGGAAGAATGGTTACTTGTCAGAATAGGGTCAAGAAGGATGAAGGGTTGAAGAAGCACAGCTGGCCTCCATCCCATGATACTGGAAGTCCGATATGCAACCTGACTTTGTATCTGTGTAAATTTACACAAACACATGAACTGTCATAGAATTCTTTACTGTAAAACATTTTCTTTTGAAACTTATTCCCGTTGCCTCCCCCTCCTCCCTACCCCCCCAAACAAAACAAAACAAAACAGGAAAGCTGTCCCTCAATAGCAAAGATAGCCACTATTTAGTGTATATCCCTTCAGAGAATTTTTATTCCCTTAACCATTATTTATTTGTCTGCAATTTGCTGTTCTTAATTTAATAAGTTTGGGGGAGGTTTATTTCCATGTCAGGCAGGTAAGCCTTTTACACTCCTTTTGTTTTCCATTGTATGCATATCCTTTAATCCTAAAACTTAAAAAAGTGTTTTTAACTCTTTCATCATTTATGTAATCCATATACTCACCATTTACCAAGTAAGGGCTAAGGATATTGAGATAAAAATACACTTCTCTGGCCTCAACATGATGTATGAATATACCCAATGATATTAGCTATTAAAGATACTTTCTCACTGCAAATCTAGCAAGTCTTATCAAAGTGGATCCCAGTGCTTTAAGGTTTATGTATCGATCTCTAAACACATTCACTCATAGAAATTTCATCTGAATCTTATGTATACCATACGACACAAAATTCAGTAAATAACTTTTTATTGATTTTTCTCATGTTAATTTATCATCTGCTGATACACGGATCAGTATAGTTATTGTGATATTAGTAAGTGTTTCTCCCTTGATTAGTTCCTCCCAATATGTCCCACTTCCAATCACACCTAAGTCAGAGCAGTTACTGAAGAAAATTTAGTCAGACAAGTCATTTTTAAGAATCCATAGGCCAGGAAGTTATTGCTATATCTGCCTTGTTGTCCCTGAAACTTAATACTGTCAGTATAACACAGAGTAAATTTATTAAAATCTATATGTAGTCTGGTATCAGTGCCCCATTTGGAAACCTACAGCCTGGGAAGTTTCATACTTAGCATCATTTGTGGTTTGTGTCCCACAGGATTTTCTAGGCTGTGTAATCATTGGAGTGGACCACCTGATCTTTATTCCATTGTGGGTTTGAACCACTGACCTTTTTAGTTAGGACATAAGTGGTGCTGAACTATGAGGATCATACATCACAACTTTTAAAAACATTTTTCTACTGCTTATTTTAAAATAGTTGTACCTTCCTTGTTCAGTTTGGAACCTATGTCAGACTGTGAGTACCAAAGCTCTCAAAGAGAATGACCATGTGACTTAGGACTTCTTGAGTTTTGGCACACGAAGCTCACTGAGAGGACAGGTGGTTGCCAACCTTGGTTTAGAAGCCCAAGAGCATCATGATTTATGATGCATTAGGAATGAGGAAGAGAAACAGAGGAAAGGATACTTTTTTTTTAAGAAAGATAACCATTCTCAGAAATTTTCTGTGGTTGTCTGCAAGATCCTGTAGGTCAAAGGGTGCCACAAGACCTCCTCTATTACTGGGGGAAAGCAGAAGAGAAAATGTTTCAGCACTCTGAACAAAATTGAGGTTCTACTGCAGTGAGTGTTGGGGAGTGTCCACTCTGGGCCGTGTAAGGTCTGCAGAAATCATCAATGCCAACTAACATCACATGCCAACTAACATCATAAGAAGCAGTTCCAGTCAACCCTTCATGGAAGGGTGATTTAATTAAATGTTTGACCAGCATGACCTGTAAATGATACGATAAATATTTAAATGACCCTTGGCAGATAAAGATTCTGCACTTCTGCCTACTATTTGGAAGAAAGGTACATGATTATTCCTAGCAATCTCCCACAGATTGTAAATTCCATGTAAGAGTGGCTTCTTAAATTTTAATTTATTTTTCATCATTTTATTTGGAGATCTTACAGCTACTATCACAATTCATACATACATCCATTTTGTAAAGCACCTCTGTACATATGTTGCCATTCATTTTCAAAACATTTTCTTTCTACTTGAGCCCTTGGTATCAACTCCTATTTTTACCCTCTGTCCCCGACCCTCCTTCCCTCAAGAAGTGGTTTCTGATGTATATCTTCTTCATGGTATCTTAAGTAGCTCTGGTGGCATAGTTTTGTGTTGAAAACCTTCCGACCCTCCCCATGACACTCCACTCTGAAGAGCAGGGGTCCTCAAGCCACCGGCCGCAGACCACATGCGGCCTGCTGAGTACACTGATCTGGCCCACTGGGTGTTTTTGCCTCTGTGGTCCTGCTTAGCAGCCAACTCATCCTGGGGCCCGCAGTGAATTTGTTCATAGTTGGTTTTTTGTTTGTTTGTGTTTTTAACTATAGTCCAGCTCTCCAACAGTTTGAGGAACAGGGAACTGTTTAAAAAATTCGAGGACCCCTGCTAGAGAGAATTGTAGTCTCATAAATCCTGAGGGAAACTTAGATTCTGCTCTACAGGGTAGCCAAATGTCAGGATTGAGTCATGGCAGTGACCCATCTGGGGGCAGAAATTGCCATGTTTAAAGGTTTGTGCCTATTACATGTGGTACATTCGTTAACTTTTTTTTTTTGAATGAATGATGCAGGCACTGAACATTGCCCCGGAAATATCACTCTTTGCTAACTGTGTGGCCTTGTACAAATCATTTAACTTCTTTCGGCCTCTTTTTTTTTCCCATTAATGTATCTGGGGTACTATGTTAGTCTGGGTAAATTAGGAAAACAAACCCACAGAAACTCATATGTATAAGAAACAGTTTTATAAAAAGGGTGAGTGTACATTAAGTATTGCAACCAAGTGCTGTCCGAGCCCATAAGCCCAACATTAGCCCATATGACCAACACCAATACACAAAGTCTTCCTCAATCTCACAAAGCACACGCAGTGGCACTGACTGCAGGGGGAAAGCTGAATCAATGAGCACGTGAGCATCGCAGCGCTGGCAGGGGTCTCTACACGGCTGCTCCAGCTCCCAAGACTACATGAGAGTAGGTCCATGTGGCTTCTCCTCAGGAATGTCTTGCAGGAAGTGAGCCTTGCCACCTGAAGCAGGGAACTGGCCATGGCAGCTGCACCCTGGTCTGACCATCAGAGCAAGATGTCCAAGAACTAGAAAGGTGGGACTCACCAAGCCATTTACCGTATCTCTCCACCCTTCAGTTAATCTCACCTGTGTTTATTGGCTAGGTTGGCACAATAAACCTTAACTAGCTTGGCTTTGTATACCTTTGCTTATCTCAGCAAGAGGTTAGAAAGATTATGTCGGTGATAGTATATAAACTCAAGATGTAGTACATAGAGATATATGTGCCTATAACCAAGTACAAATGAAATTCATATACACCCCTCTGTTCTGAGAGATGTGTTAGCTGTTGGTTTTTAACATTTACCAGTACTTCATTTTCAAAAGTCGGCCCTGAGACTAAACATTTTAAGTTGACTTGTATCCATTTAGAACACTGAATTGATTTTGTAGGGTTCCCACCCCCAATACCTGGGATATAATAGGTCTAGTTTAGTAGATACAAAAAGGGAGTTTAGGTAATGTGTCAGCTGTTTGAAGAATCTTTACTCTGCATAATGCAGAAGAACACACTAGAATTGATAAGAATTCGATTTAAAAATTAAATGTCAATATTATACTTAAAATAAGGAACTTAGGGAAGTCAAAGGTGTTGGGAGATTTTCTATTAAGAATTGACACTAGATTATGACAATAGATTATTACTCCATAAAATGAGAGTAGTTCTTATAAAGGAAAGATGGATTTACCCCCTCTATTTTATTTTTATTTTTTCTCTGTAGTTTAAAGACATGATAATGCCACTTGGTTGTATTTCTGCTTCAGCGATGGGTGTTACTGTCAAAGTGGTCCATAGTTTGATGGTAGAGCTAGGATTAGAACCTTTGTTAGTCTGGGTTGACTAGAGAAACCTTCATAGACACTCATATGTGCATAAGAAAGAGCTTCATATAAAGAGAAATTGTGTATTAAGAAAACCGCTAAGTCCAGATCAAGTCAATAAGTCCAATATTACCCCATATGTCTGATACCAGTCAGTAAATTCCTCTTCAGACTCACGCACCACAAGCAATGACTCCACAGAAGACAGGAAGATCACAGGCGAGTGGGTGAAAAGTCTTTTGGATCTAGTGGTGGTGGAAGCATCTCAGCACTGGCTGGGGTCTCCACGTGAGTCCTCCAGCTGCAGAGCTCTAACTCCATCAACATAGCTTCACGTGCTTCGTCAGTGGGAAGATGAAGCAGAGAGTGAAGGTCTGGCCTCCCCTGTGAGCACTTACAAATGAGCTAATAAAGCTGTAACCTGATTGACAGGCTAAACACCACCCCTTCACTCTTAATAGTCTCAAGTTGACACTGGGTTATATAACTAACACAGAACCTGAGACTCATTAGCTCTAAAAGTCCTTCTCTGCATCTCCTGCAGTAAGCTCACCACAAAAGTCCTTGACTCCCCTGAGTGGGGGACTTGAAGGTCTCTGGCCTTGAGAAGCCAGTACCTCACCAGTTCATCAGAGAGAAAGGAGGAGAGGGGACTGGAAGGGCTCTTCAACAGCTGCTGTAAAGCGTTCCACAAAGGATACACCAAAGTATCATGCGAACTTTAATATCATTAGGTTCATGTGACAAATTTAGCTGTTCGTATTTCTGAATAACATTTGTAAAAATTAGTTTACTTTCAATACTTAATGTCTTCACATTTGTCAAAAAGAAAGGCCCTAAAATTTTAAAGCTGAAAGAAATGTGCAAACTGTCAAATTTTAAACACGAGTAGTTCTTTGTATACAGAATTAAGGTTTTGGAGAAATCCATGTACCTGTTGTAAAGTACTTACCTTGTAAGCATAAGTGGAGAAAACTAATGAAGATTCCAAATTACTTTAGAAGTATTGAAAGTTTATCATTATTCAGAGTGTATAAAGTTTTCAGCTAATCAAGTATAAATCTTAGTTTATGAAATATATTAAAATGAACAGTTATGTAATTTCCAAGTGAATTAAGCATATATTTTAGTGCATACAGTGTTTTCTAAGGATGTAGTTTTATAGAAACTGGTTTCCAGGGACTTATGTGATTTTCTTCTAATAGTATCATTAAAGTTAGAAAATACCAAATTACAATATTAAAGTTATGCTTGTATTTTTTTATAGCTTAATGAAATTGTTTTCTGCAACTTTTACATAGTAGACTGTAGAACGGAAATAATATATATAGTTTGCAATTTAAAAATTTCAATCAAGTTAGGCTTCCATAACTTTTTCAGGGTGTTTTTAGTAAGAGGTACTTAGTTATACAATATATGGGTAATTTAAATGTGTATAGAATAGTTGAATATAAATTTTCTCTAATAGCCTTGAACTTTTAATGGATAAAATAAAGAAACTTTGCCCCAGGGAAAATACAACCATTTGAAGTTTTATGACTCATAAGTAGTAACATGTGAATTTTCAGTCTCTGTTTATATATGTAATTTATTTTATGTGTTGCTTTATATTTATATGATGTATCATGAAATATTGTATAGGATATGTTTAGTACAAATTTGGCTCTAGGATTGTTTCAGATAGTTGAGAGTTTGCTTGAAATTCAAGACTTCTATTTTAGACATTTGGAATCAAAATATATATAAAATAAGTGGCCTGTTTTCCTTTCATCTTAAATACACTTACTGTGTCAAGTCTTTTCTTGGTCATTGTCAAGCTACAGGATGTCTCACGCTTCTTGGGAGCTTGGTTGCTTTCATAATTATGCTGCCTTACCCTTGGCTTGACTACCACCATGATTGTGAAGGCAGGATTGATGTTTTTAGCCCATGCTACAAGTACAGCAATCATTTCAGCACAGCAATCATTTTAGTTGATTGAATAAAGCCGTTATACCAAAGTATGGTGTCTTAGGTTTTACTGGCACAGTCAGCATCCTTTATTGTCCCTGGATAATGCAAATGGTTAATGTGCTTGGATTCCGAACACAGGTTGTAGGTTCAGGTGTACCCAGAAAGGCCTGAAACTGCATTTCCAGCCATTGAAATCTCTATGAGGCACAGTCAACTCTGGCACACATAGTTTTCACCATGAGGCAGAATCAATTGGGTGGAAATTCACTGGTCGTTATGGTGGTATCATTATAATATATTACCTCGGGCTGCTGTAGAAAGCAAAGCAGCTGTTGATTTCAAATGACTGACTTTACCGTTAGCAGCCCCAAACCAACCCCTGTACCTCCAGGGATCTTTGCTTCACCCCCTTCCTCTGTCCGGAGTATGGCTGATGATCCCCTACACTGAGAGGTAGTAGACCAAAGTAAGAAGACCAGCACCCACCAGATTTGATATCATTTGCTTTGATGAAGGAGGTCTATCTTCCTCAACTTGTCTGTGGTCCTTGTCTTAGAAGGATGGTTTCGTGAAGGCTGGGCTAATCCACTGGGATACAGTTGTGATTCTATGACTCCGTTTTCACAGGCTCTCCACTTTGTGGGGACTTTGAACTGATGCCAATTTTTGAAAACCTGTGAAATTCCTTTCTCCTCAGTTACTTATTTCACCTTTCCTCAGTCTTCCACTCAGCACTTGCAACAGTGGAGGAGAACAAACACTTAGGATGTCCCTCGGTACCTGTGGTGGATCGAATCCCCTCTGCTATTGCTCACACCCAGGAATACCCAGAACCCTTTTATGAATGGCACAGTATTTACATATAACCTTTGCATATCCTCCATGTCCTTTAAATCATCTCTAAATTGCTTAAAATATTGAATACAGTGTTGATGCTGTCTAAGTAGTGCTTCATGTTCCCTCTTAGCCTTTGAAGGAGTATTTGGATCACTTCGGCTCTTTTTTTTTTTTTTTTGGATCAGTTTATGTATTAATTTCTTTTGCTGCTGCTGCTGCCTCAAATTCTGGAAAAGATGAAGACGACTAACAGTCTTGGAAACCCACAGGGGTCATTGTGCCCTGCCCTGTAGGGTCTCTGTGATTCAGGATTGCCTCAACAGCAGTGAGTTTCACTTTTGGGCTGGCTGTTCTGAATATTTTTATCCATGGTTGGCTGAATCCATGGATGTGCAACTCATAGATAAAGTTTGTTGACTCTATTTGCCTGAACAGCCCCTCAATAAGGAGTGGGATTTTTTGAAGAGTTACATTTTACCTTCCAAATTTATACATTTTACCTTCCAAATGTGTACTCTGTACAAAAGTATTTTAAAATCATTGGTAGAAAAAATGTTCGCTTTTAAGCAATATATCCTGCTCTTTTCAAAGTCCCTTTTCATCCTCTCCCCTTACTCTACTCCCTTCCTGCCTGCAAACACATAGTATCTATTGCTTCATGATAGTCTACTAGATTGGAAAGGCAAAGTATACGAGAAGTAGGTGTACTTTTATTATTTTTTCTATTATTTTTTCTTACATTTTCTATTATTTCTATTATTTTTCTTACATTTTTCTATTATTTTCTATTATTTTTCTATTATTCTTTATTATTTTTTCTTACATTTTTCTTGCCAACTGCATCATTATTTTTTCTTTTGCTTATCTCAGTTGCTCGTGTTTTTATCATGGACAGATAAAAGGAACTAAATGATATTGTCAACATTTTTACTGACATCTCTCTGATCTTAGATTTGTTGGTGTACTTAACCTGGGTATGTATTTTCATAAATGATCCTAATAAACACCACTCCCACCCCCCTCAAGAGCTGTTGATGGAATCACGTTCTCATGTGTTAGTGTGAAATATTGAAATATGGTGTGCTTTGAATTGACTTATTTACCAGAAATCCATATGGTTCTGTGCCACTGCTATGTCTTCTCTGTGAATAGACCATGTGGTAAAAATATGATAGGGAGACTAATTTGTGAGTTCTTGGGAAATTTCATTTTTTCTCCTGAGACCCTGTCTCCCCTACATTTCAAAGAACTTAAGCATTTCTTACAGCTTCACTTATCACAATGAGAGCCTTCATTATATGACACACATAGAAACAATAAAATTTAATGACAGTCTTTTTGCTGGAACCTGATGATATGTCTATTGAATGATATCTTTATTAAGATATGAGAGCTGTGGACTTACCTTAAAATTTAGCTGTGGATTTACCTTGAAATTAAGGCAACTCTTTAAATTGCATTCTATGAGAAGTACACAGAATATATCTTCCTTTTCCTGTATCTCAGGAAGTAGCTCCTATAACAGTATTTTGTTTGACTAAAATGCTTTCACTTTCTAATGATAAAAATCACACACACATACAAATACATGAGACGGCTTCAAAATGTGGAAGAATTCGATTATCTTTTAATCTCATTTGCCAAGAGCCATTTGAGCCCTGCCCCCAACCCCATGGTGTGTGTGTGTGTGTGTGTGTGTGTGTGTGTGTGTGTGTGTGTTAGATTTGGTTCATTATTAGTTATTCCAGAGTATCTTAACACTATGCTTTAAAGTCAGCCTTTGTTTTCATTAGCCTGCCTTCTCAATTTTATTCTTCTCTTTTGGTCTGTCAGTGCCGCATCTTCTCTTTGGGTGTAGTATACATTGGAAGAGGAGTTAGTGCCAGGTTGCATCCTGAGAGCATTAGACAAGCATACCTGCTCTTAATGAACACAGGGAGTGAGAAAAGCGACAGCTAGCAGCAGTCATGCTGCCTCTTGTCAATTCCTGCTCTTGAAGGCCATGAGAAAAAGACAGTTTAAATCTTGCAGACAGGTAGTGCTCAGTGCTCCCTCTGAATTCTGTGAATTCTGAAATATCAATAGGGTGGAGACATTGTTTTCTTTTCCATTTTGTACTTTAAGGCATTCTTGTGACATCTGAATTAACAATATGACCTGACAAGGGGGTATAGAGTGATTTCTGTAAAATCTCTCTGCTCAAAAAATAAAATAAAATAAAATCTCTCTACTCAAGGTTTATCTCCTCAGATTCAAGTTTTTCTGCTATTATTTGGTAAATACATCATATTTGCCTTGTCATATCCTACTTTATTATTTTTATTCTCTCTCAAATTTACTATTGGAATTAGGTAAAGATTTGCTATCAGTTTATATTAATCATTTTTACGCACATTCTGCTTCAACCTATCCATTTCAATCCCTTCCAAGTATTGTTGCTTATCCCTCTTTCTCCCAGCATTTCCGTTTCCATCCTTCTTCTCCCTAACCCTCCATTGTTGGGCACATGCTGCCCTTTTTATCTGGAATGAGTGGTTTTTATAACCTGGAAATGAGTTCAGTTGCAGGCGTGAAAGGTGACTAAGGACCAGAGTTTTAGGGGTTCCACCAATGTTCAACTGACCAGAAACCAAATCTCTTTTGTGGTTTCAAGACCTGTTCTCCAGTCCTATTCTGTTCTATCTACAACTTTCTTATACTTTTGAGAGGAGTTGGTAGTGGCAGCTGGGAATCACCCAGTTCTTCAAGTCTCTGTTGTTCAGACTGATTCCATTGGACCAATTGTCGCCATGTGCCTTTGGAAATGGAAAATACAGGGATTTTCATCACTTTCCTTTCCTTCGGGTAGATAGAGATCAGTAGTTGTACCTTAGACGCCTACTCACAAACACTTAAGACCCCAGTTGCTACTCACCAAAGTAGGGGGCAGAGCATTGTTTTTGTAAGCTGTGTTCTGCCACCTGACCTTGGCCACCCTGAGACTTTGGTATGAATTACCTCGGCTTCCTCCCTCAAGATATTTGGATATGGCAAAGAAGTTTTCAAAACTGTATCCTCCATCTGTTCCACCACATTCTTAGATATATTTTGTAGCACAGGTACATACAGAGATACAAGTATTCAGTCACACAGAAATATGTCATTCTCCTACTTCTCCCCGCTCTTCCTCTTACACCTGCTCACATCTGCTCAGCAGCTACTCATAGATTCCCTCAATTGCAGGATTATATTTATCACAATGTATGCTGCCATTGACTTTAATTCTTGCAAATCTCTCCATGTATATTTTGTAGCTGTGTTCATTGAGTATATAGGGATGACTGGATTGCTTTCAGGCCTCTGAAATGTTGCCTGAAATTTCAGGTTTAGTCCTCTATTTCAACTAAACACCTGGTAATAGTTATTATTGAAGTATTTGGTCAATTATTCACTCGTTTAACGTATAAAAAATTCTTATTCTTTATTAAATGTGGTTTTGCTATTTTTTGATTTAATTTTAATGGTTTATTTTATTAAAGAAAGACCCACGAAGTCTCCAGTAAAGGAAATCTTTGACCTTTTACATAAGTACCACACAAATTGCTTATTAGTTTGTCAGTATCTTTCTAAATTTGGATCAGACCCATGAAATACCATCATCTTTTGAGGAAGCAGAGAGCTTTGCTTTACTTGCAGTAACTATGCAGTGAATGGACGAGGTTAAATAAAATATTATCATGGCCAAAGAGCAATATTAGTAAAAATTATGCAATGCACTATTAAAAGAGTTTCTAAAAATCAAGAAAAACCATGATATTTTTCTTATATATTATTATAGCTCACATTAAATATATAACCCCAATTGTGAGTCAAGTATGAAATAGAACAGAAAACCATTTGAGTTTGCTATTTCATGCATTGTTACATGCCGTGGTTTTGTGAAATAGATTTTATAAGCCTTGGGATCTAATAAGAGGCTGAGTCCCTGTTTGGTTTATAAATATGTGTGGAATATTGTTTAGGTCTTCAGAAATAAGAGCAGAGAATCATTTCTCTGTGTTATCAATTCCTCGATGGGAAAGCATATTAAAATGTAGAAAGTATAATAGTATATAATTTAGTAGCATAATATACAATGTGGGTTGAGAGACAATTACAGTGTTTTATTTCCCTGTATTTTCCATTTTAACTGATTGCATTTTACCAACAATTGGTTTCTGGCTGCAGCATTATTTTAGCTGTTTCATAAAGCTTTATAGCAAATTACTGTGGTGTACCAGATAAAATAAATTCCTGACTTTACTCTTATAAGTCATATTTTGAGCAGACATATATATATGTGTGTGTGTTTGTATAGATATATACACATTTTATTTTTATAGGTAAGCTTTCATTTTAGAATATTCTCTCTCTCTCTTTCCTGTCAGAATCTTGTTTCAGATTGTTGTTCCTAACGTTAATTTAGTGGTGTCTTCTTTGTTTAAAGTGAGGGTTTCATTCTAAACAACAACTCAGGCATCTTACCCCTATTTAGTTCATAGTAAGCTGATATAAACTGTACTGAATTCTGGGGTCACACATCACAAAGTAAGCAGTGTCTGCTTGAATGGGAGCTTGTTGCATTTTCATTCACACAGTGCCTGCAGTGTACTGCCTCCCTGGACAACCCTGCCCTGTCCTCCTTTCAGGTGATCCTGGCACTCGCTCCTCAATACCCTTCCTGCTACTCTCCAGCGTGTGCATTCCTACTCCAGTCAGACAGCTCTTAACCTAATGCCAGATCTCACTAGGCCACATTTTCACCTGAGGCTGTTCTAATTCTACTCCAGAATTTGTTTTTATATCCCTTTTTGCTCCTCCATACTGAAAAGTTAGAAAGAAAGAAAGAGGATGTTCCTGCATTTCTCTCTCAGATTGCATTGAATCTTTAAGCCGCACAAGGAGCCCTGGAGGCGCTAGGTTGCTAACCACAAAGGGCAGCAGTTCGAATCCCCAGCAGCCCTCCATGGGAGAAAGACTCTTGGCTTCTGGAAAGATGGACAGCTTCTGAAACCCTGTCTTACAGGGTTGCTCTGCGACAGGATTGGTTCGATGGCAGTGCTTTGTCTGACATGCACTGCTGCCATCGGACCTGGCTCTCTGACTGTAAGGGACACACAGTTACCTGCATAATTGAAGGAGTCACAGTCTCATATCCTTCCCTGCTTGCCCAGGTGTCCCCGCTCCCTTGGTGGGCTTTCTGCTTCCCAGTGCAGGCTTTATACTTCTATGGCCATAAGCCATGGGGACTGTTGGTTTACATGTTCTTAAATTAATGTGTTTAAAAGCTAGTGAGTTAAAAAGTGGAGACATTGTGTTAACAGGTGGGTTTTTTTTCAGGAGTGTGATTATATTCTGTAGGGTTTTGATTTTCTAATTCAATTTTTAAGATAAGAAACAGTATATGAATCTAAGTTCCTTAGCCTCAGCAATACCCTTAATCCCTTTAGGTTTTTTCCACTTAAAAGTTATGTTAGACTCAGTAACTAGTATATATAATTTATATAATGTTCATATATGACTTGATTATTATAGTATAAGTACTTTTGAAATACATGAAAAATGCAGTATACATATATATTTTTTCTTCAGTGCCTGAAAGTCTTCTTTGGGTACAACTTAGATTTTAATTATTTCTATAAGAGCCCTGGTGACTATTGAATAGGCATTGAACTATTATCGAGGAGGTTGGCCATTGAAATCCACCAGTTGATCCGAGGAGGAAAGGATGCAGGTATCTCTTCCTGTCAGGACTGACAAGGTCTGAAACACTATACAGAGTTGCCATTGGTTAGAATCAGCTCTGTGGCAGTAGGTCTTGTTGTGGGGGACTATATAGTTTGGTAATGAAGCTAGTGCGCCCTTTAAGCGAGGCGAT
Organism: Nesogale talazaci; assembly: GCA_004026705.1. NCBI lineage: Eukaryota > Metazoa > Chordata > Mammalia > Afrosoricida > Tenrecidae > Nesogale > Nesogale talazaci. Next base: position 108,028 of record PVJH01004960.1, read on the forward strand.
GACTTTTTTCTCAAGTTAGAGCGAGGATGTCTCATATTCACAAAAGTAAAACTTAAAATTGAGAAGAAAAGAAAATGTGGGAGAAAATTATAAAGGATAGAGACATTGAAAATCGTATATCATAAAGATATATGATGAAAAGAGGTGAGATACTTTGTTACCAAATTTAAGTTCTGAAAGTTGTATGTTTACATCTGAAACCCCTGTTGGTTGACTTTTGCTGCTGAACCACTTTGATGCACGCCCATATAGGATTGTGGTCAAGTTCCTTTCACTGTAGGTAGCCCAGGTTCTGTCTAAATTCCTTATGTTTTTTAGATCCCGTCCCCTGCTTTCTGCAGTATAGAGTCAGCCCCTCACTCCTGTGAGTTGTCAATCAGACTGCGTCAAAGACTGAACTGTGACTAAGAATGGTGCCGAGAGGACAATTTCAGCTGGCTGTACAGTGTAACAACTCAATGGCACCTCACAGAATAAGCGGTGGCAGCAGTTTCGTTTTTATCTGTCAGCCAGGTGAAGATTTCCTAGCTGGCCACATGCTCTAGGGAGACTTGGGCAAGGTGTGTGCGAAAGGGTTGTGTGGCTGTGGCCTTGGTGGCCTCTGACTGAGGTGGACTCGTCTGTTTGGGAGGCAAAGAAACCCACCTTCTCAATTTAAGTCTTTGAAGAGTCCAACAACCAGGGAGTACTTTTTTATTTATTAAATCACTTTATTTGGCGTTTGTACAACACTTATCACAATGCATACATACATATATTGTGTCAAGCATCTTCGTACACCTGCTGCTGTCACCATTCTCAAAACAGTTGCTTTCTACTTGAGCCCTTGGCATCAATTCCCCTTGCCCCCTGCTCCCCCTCCCTCATAAACCCATAATAATTTATAAATTATTATTATTTTGTCATATCTCCAGGGAGTACCTTTTGTTGGTCATTCCTACTGGCTCTTCTCCCTGACTGCCCTTGGGTGTGTGTGTTGGGATGGGGGGAAGGGGGGATGCATGTTTCATGTTAAATGTAAGATTTAAATATCAGTGTCATTTTTCCTGCCTGGTTTTACATGTTGGAATTGTTTGTAATATGATGTTGTGATGTAATATACTTCTGTTTTAAAGAGTAACATCCATGTAATATAAATAGAGGAGAGTGACATTTTAAGTTGGATGCAGACTTTTAGTTCTTAGTAGTTTTGCCTAAACATATTGAGCTTTAATTTACTTGCCTAGTATTCCAAAAAGTAGTGAAGACAACTACTGTAGCACATGAGTTATTTGCTGAAGTCATTTTCTCATGTCAACTTTTAGTGACTCAGAATTTGCAAGTGAGACCAGAATGAAGATGAGTGTGCCTGGCAGAGACAGGTGACAGCAATTCAGAGGTTCTGGGTCATCTCAGGATGAAGCTAGATAAAAAATGATTTATTCCAAATGGCGTGTAGGCAGTGGGTCATTCCACTATTTCACGGTTTGACTGTGTTTCTGGTCCCGAGGAGGTATGAGGGGGCTGTGAAATGTTCTTGAAAAGTAGGATCAGAAAGTGATCATGGAATTTTTCCACAGACTTTGGGAAACCCCCTAGGAGTTGATGGTAAATGTTTAGCACACTGCTTTGACGGTCTTGGTGCCACCTGAAAATGCATGCTCTGGAGTGCAGACACTGAGGCATCCGCCTTGTAGAATAAAAACATAGTGTACTGAGAAAACAATGTGTCCCATTCAGACAAAGCGGTGTCCGTCACTCTTAAACCATACAATTAACTGGACAGCTTCATCTTTCCCAGGTGAGAACTGCTTGCAGCATGGATGACTTGGAAACCTGTGTTTTTCATGGTGGAGTCCATCAATGTTGCTTTTTTGCTTCATTTCACCCCAGAATGGTGCTTTCACGTGATACTTTTAATTATTTAGCTTTCATCTATGGAAGGTATAAACACGCCACAGTAAAAACATTGACGTAAGTTGTTGTAATTCTTACCCATCCTGACTGTGTCCGACAAAATAGAAGTGCTGCCCATTGGTTCTCTTAGGATGGCCTTTCTTACGGGAGTAGATTGTCAGGTCTTTTCTTCTGTAGAACTTCTCTGGAGGCTTTGAACCTTTGTCCCTTTAGGCCAGTGGTCACCTCCTGAACCACTTGGCCACTTAGCCTTCTTGATTGAAAGCTCAGTATGTTTGGTTTTGTAGACTTGAGATATTTCCCACTTATTTATGATGCTATGCCCTGATAACCAGTTGTATCAGTCGGGAATTGATTTGGCTGTGTGCAGTAGAGAATGCAAGGCATGATGGCTTCATAAACTGGACCCTCTCTCTGGCTAATCCAGGAGAAATGGCAGCTGCATGCGGCCATCCACATCTGAGGCACTTGCTGGTTTTCTGCTCAGCCAGCCAGCCGTAGGGGGTATAGTGCTCATCCCCGTGCTTGTTGCCTCCTGATGACAAGGTGACTATTGCCCTCCAGATAGATCCTTCTAAGAGGAAAAAAGCCAAAGGCACAAAGCAACCACATCTGCACTTTATGGAGAGTCTTTGTGGACACTCCAGGACCCTGCAAGGGAGATTGGGATATGTAGTTTCTTTATTACAAGCTGCTGCTCTGCACCAGGAAGGACAACAGCTTGCCCTAGGCAGAAGGACATGCCTACCACGCAGTGAATGGTGTTAGAGGAGACTGCCAAGGTGCACGGATTAGGAAGCAGCCCAGGAAAGGGACATGTAGGAAATGCCATATATTTATCTTTTACCACCACCCCCATTTCTTTCATTTTTATTGGCAGTTTGATTGGCATTTCATCTAGTCTGCATATCATACAGTTCAATAGTTGAAACATATCAAGAAGAGTTGTACCACAGTTAATCTTGACCACAGTTAATTTTAGAGCATTTCCCCCTGTACTCATCGTTAGACATCTAAGAAAGAGCTACATATTTCTAATTTTTTTAACCTTAGCTTTTCATGTAAATAGTAAGGGCCTTACCAAGTCAACTGATGACAATTTTCCACCAAAATGGCCACAGATACTTACTCATCTTCCCATGTGACAAAGGAGAAAGAATGGGGGACTGTGGGAGAAAGAGAGGGGGGTCTGGAGTCAGACTGAGTTTACAAAGAAAAAAATCAGGGGAGGGGTAGTGTGGCGGTGTTCTTCAGCTATAGCAGTCGGTGGTATAATGGAAATGTTCAAGACCTGAAGTCAGGCACACGCATGGGGTCTGCTCCTGGGTCGGCCAAGACCTAAGCTTAACAAATCACTTCATCCTTTTTGGCACCAGCATTTCCTCCCTCCTCTCTGAATTAAAAGGAAGACTTTTTTATTTTCTGAATTTTTTGCTCTCAACTTACTCAGTTTGACTCTTTACCACATGTGAAAATGATTGTTTGTGGCCATTTTGGGGTGGGGATGGGGAATTATCCTCAGTTGACTAAGTAAGGCCTTTGCTGTTTGTGTGAAAAATTAAGGTATGCTCTTTGTCAAGACTGGTGCTCCTCTGAGACCCACACGTGGCATGGACCTGTGACCACACAAGGGAGTAGCCCTGCTGATACTGGTCTTCAGAAGATATTTCCTGGACATGGCCTCTGAGATGGCGGTCCTGAATGCAATGTGAGCGAGGGGAGCCCACTCCCCCATGCTCCTGTCCTTGGTGGGCTGTTGTTGAAGAGTGGCTTGAGTTTTGCAGACATCGGCAGCAACTCTTGGTTTCTGTTGACATTTTAGTGTAGAACTGGACTCCGCCATACCCCCTGTCTGCTCCTCCAGCAACTTTGGCACGCCAATGTGTTTGAAGCAGTCAGGCGATTAAACTGATTGCAATAGCTATGCCTTTAGGGGAAAAATGTGCCAGAAAGCAACTCAAGGAGAGAGCACTGGCATCCCTCAGATGATGCTGAGTGATGATGGGAAGCGAGGTGGAGAGATTTGGGGACATGCCCTAGCATGGCTTGTGTCCTCATTTGGGCCGCCTTTGGCTCTAAGGAAGAGGTTCCAGGGTGCCTGCAGCAGCACGGAGTAGAGAAAGCCAGTGGCATGGCAGTGGCTCTTGGAGTTGAAGTGCAAAAAGAAGAGCCCTATGGAGAGTCTTGGAGATTAATTTGATGTCAGATGGATTGTCTCTCTCCTCCTCCCACCCTCTGTTTCCTGGGCTTTTATGTAGTGTTTTACTCTAATCAAAGTTTCTTTGTGTTCAAAAGAAAACAGTGACTAGAAATGTTGACCTGTTAGGATAGCTGCAAGGAGCCCTGGAGGTGCCAAGTTTAAGTGCTCAATGGTTTTCTGAATGGTCAGGGGTTTAAATCCTGCAGCCCAGTCTGCAGGCAAAAGTTATGGCCCCCTATTTCCATACAGACTCACCACCTTGGGAACTCAGTGAGCGCTCTTCTCCTCTTGCCCTCTAAGATAGCTCTGAGTCAGAATTGACTCAACAGCAATGGGCTTGGTTAGGTTTGGTTGAAGGCCTTTGCCTTTGAATAAGCAGAAAGGGAAGGGGATGGGATAAAGGGTTTCAAACAGAAATCTGAGCAACTGGAGGTTTCAGTATGGAACATAAGAGCTGTGATGAATAATTAAATGAGTTATAGATAATAAAATATACAGCACATTGCTTCAGACTAAAACATTCAAATTCTGCCTTGGGGATGAATGTTTTTCATTATTTTTTAATTGTTGCCAGGGTTGACCTTGAAGGTCTTTTCTGGCAGATAATTTGTTATGGTAAGAATGAGATCACTAAGCATTTTAGCACCAGCTGCATGATGCCTAGAGAAAGTTTCTCCCTGTTATTTCAGGGCAATGGGATAAGTCTGCTTTCCTGGGGGTCTCTTCTTCAGTGTTACTGCCCTGAAGGTGTGTCTCTGGGTCTGTGATGCAGATCCTTGAGTCCATGCTACATTTTGCAATATATGACTGCCCCGGTCTAAAGGCCCAGTCAGCACCAACGGTGTCCCCCAAGGGACAGGGGAAGACTTAAGGCCTACTTTTACACTCGAGAAATGGCATGCTAGGGGCTCATTCTTCCATACGTAGTATTGGACAAGCCTAGTTGCATAGCCTTCATGACTTGTTAGTCTTCCTTCATAGTTAGGAGCGGGCCTAGAGTCACGGGAGGAGCCCTGGTGGTGTAGTGGGTTATACTGTAAGGTTGGTAGTTTGAAACCACTAGCTGCTCCTCAGGAGAAAGGAGGATCTTTCTACTCCCATCATGATTTACAGTCTTGGTACAGGGCCAGTGTCTGTCCAGATCTGCAGGGTCCTATGCATGGAATCCTGTCGATGGCAGTGAGTGTGGTGTTGTGGAGACACAGTAGTGGATTGGTTATGAAGACACTTGGTTCATGGTCTTTTCACAATTGATTTTGAAAGCAAGCATGATGAATGCATATTTCTTTATATCAATTCATGAATTTCTGTTCATATTATACTTTGTGTGGAATATAGTATATGAAAATGTGGCTGATGAAAGCAGAGGGAAAATATGTAGATTTTTAAAACAGAGTAAAAGATAAAGAACTCTTGTATTTTAGATTTGAGTATGAAGTTCAGAACCATGTGGTGTTTATATGTATAGCATTAATGGCTTTTATGTCTATAGTTTAAATTGGAAAAAAATAGTTTGTTAGTTGTACCATACAGTATGCAATATCTTTAGTTTTCTTTCAGTAACATCTAGAAAAATTAGAGTAGTAATATATTTGTATAAGATTTTTCTTACTGAAAGAAATAACTCCAGTGTGATTATAAATAAATACAAAGAATTATGCTGTTTAAAATCTCCATATAAATATACGAAATCAAATTACCACCAAGTATTCCCACGTTGATGTGAGATCAGTACTTTGAGAAATACATATTTTACTAATTTTAATAATGGAAAACTATTTTTATCATAAGTGGTCCATTTTATTTTAGTTTGGATATGTAGACTAGAGGCCAGGGTTCAGTTTTAATAAAAGGTATCGTTTGTCCCTCCCAGATATGGCCAGTGAATTGTGCTTCACCCAAAAACACTGGTCATTTTATTGAATGTGCAGTTCCTTATTGCTGTCATCCAGCTTGAACAAGTGCTTATTTATAGCCCCTGTGAAGTCAAACGGTCTCCTCGTGCGATGGTGTAAACTTAGACCCTGTGCTCTGGTGATGTTAGTTTGCATTTTGGTATGGTAAATCCCTAGTCAAACAGCTGTTGGTTTAACATTTATAAGACTTCATGTCACAGCAGCAAAACTGTCATGTTTAATTTCAGATGTATTAAAAATATATAAAAACCCATAGTTGTTCACAAAGAAGAGACGTATGGAATCCTTCTGAAAGGAACCGAGATCCATTAGACATCAAGAGCCACCGAGAGCCTTAAGAAAAATGCAGCTCCCTTGCCCTGACAGACAAAGGGGAAGGCCTCTTGAAACAGCCAGATTTGTCTCCATTTTAAAGCCCAAGGCTGGCTTTTCCACTTCGGAAAGGAAAATGATGCAAAGTAGTTTAAAATGACCACATTATCTCTTATTAGTGTAGTTACTGCTTAGCAAATGCAATGAAATATGTATTCTGGTGATACTTCAGGCTATCCTACATGCTGTTCCAGATTTCAAAGTTGTGAAAATTTTAACTCTTGTCATAGATTAATTCTGGGTGTTTTTCTACCTTGTCCAATTTACAGGTCTTCATATTCACACTTTGAGTAAATTATCTTGTTGATTATAAACTACATTTGAAAATAGTGTCTCAGGAAATAAACTGATATATAATTTATGTACATTTATGGTTTAAAAAATTCATTTGGGGAAAGCTCCGGTGTTTTTTGTTAAAGGGAAGGGAGAGGATTTATTGCTGTATGTTTAACCTCATTTTATTTGTTAGATCCTAACCATTTTAGTTTATTAGTTTTATATATAATGTTTTTTAAAAACTCTATTATTTTCCTCCCCAAAACAGATCTCTTGGTTGGCAATAGGAAGTTAGTAAACCTATAAATATTATCTGGTAAAAAGCAATAGTAATAATTTTATCACAGCCATTCTTAGTACATTCTATTTTTAGCAGAAAAAAGTTATGCTTCAAAACCAAATAGGTTAACCTTAAGCTTAACATTAATAATTTCACATTAAATATACATACTTCTACCTATAAAGTATGTGTTATATACCTTCACACCTGCTTCGTTCAATGAGCTGTTTGAAGACTTGCAGTTGGGTGGCTGCTTTTCCCTTGCCTAGAATACAAGATCGCCTTATGATAGTCAAACCACTTAACTTTTGAGTAGTTTTTCCTATACAGCGGTGTATTGGTAGCATCCAAGTTGATAAGATTAAAAATAACGGTACAGGTAGATAACTGTTATTTATTTAGCACATAGATCATCTTCTTGTGTTTGTCCTTGGCATCCAACAAAGGGACTGGCCCTTACGGAGAGGTAGAATCAAGGTTGAATGAGTAATTCAGTAGATAGTAACTCAATTCCTAGAAAGGACTGCAGCTATTCTTAATCAAAGGGCTTAATGAAAGAACAATATTGTAATTAGACTTGACTTGACTCTTAGCGTCCATGAAGCTTTATCTGGAAGAAAGTGTGTCCTTCAACGCAACAACCAAGGTAGAAACTTTGGATCCTCTTCAGTTCTTCAGAGTTAAACTTACTTTGCTCACCTGTTAATTTAATTGCATGCATTGAGCCCCAGTGGCTCAGTGGTAAAGACTCACTAATTGAAAGGTTGGAGGTTTGAACCCACTAGTTGCTCCGCAGCGGAAAAGACCCAATGATCCTGTCCCATCAAAGATGACAACTTAGGAACCCTGTTGGAGCAGTTCTACTCTGTCATGTTGGACTGCTATGAGTTGGAATTGACTTGATGACAAACAATAACCGTCATACATTTTAGAGCTGTTGAGTTGAAGGAATAATTAGGGCCAGTGTTTTGCCAGGATATGGAATTTGTATTGGATCTAACTGTAGAGGACAATATTAAAGGAAAGGAGAAAGACTGGGGGTGGGGGTGGGGGTGGGGAGGGGATGTTCCAGGCAGGGAGGTTTGCATGAGAAAATGTCTAGAGGCTAGAAGCATAAGACATAAGGAGGAATAGTGATTGTACTAGATTATGGAAAAAAAATACTTTAAGATAAGCTGCTAATGGTTGGTGGTTCAAACCCAAGAACCACTCCCTGGGAGAAAGATGAGGCTGTCTGCTCCCTAAGTACTCGCAGTCTCAGAAATGCTATATAGAGTTGCTGTGCGCCGGAAGAGGAAAAGATGAAGCTTTCTAGTACCATCAAGGTTTATAGTTTCAGAAGAGCCAGAAAATGTTTTGATGTGACCCACTGTATGGGTGGCAATAACATGCTCCTTTGCTTTCCTATTGCTAACCTCCTTTTCTCCATTCCAAACAGACCTAGAGTGAATAAGCTTGATGCTTCTTTATACAAGTGTGAAGCCCTTTCTCTAGGTTGTATTTCTATATATGAAAATGCTAGGGCATAGGTAGTTTGAATATATAATATCCCCTAGTTACTTTTTTTTTTTTTTTACAAATGTCTGCACCCACTTGTAGTCCTGCCAACAATGTATGAGGATCTTCCTTGTTTTACAGACTTGCCAATATAGGTATTAAAAACTGTTAGTTTTCCACTCATCTGATGGGTATAAAATGTTTACTTATTGTTATTTTTTAAAATCTTCATTCTCCCTAAAAGAGTCCCTAAGTGTTTAAATTGGAGAGAAAGTGACTCTTACCAGTTCCATACTTGTTAATTTTGCCACCACCTTTGTAGCCTAAGTGAAGGACCAGGCAGAACCATTTGTAGAACACACAGAACAAAGTAAAATGTTTGAGGGAGTCCCCGTGTTTGTCAGAAATCCTCCCTCTCACCCCATCCATGTAGCTGGCCTGTCTATTGCCCGTGTCTCTGTAACCCCTTGAAGTGGCATTGGGTAGTACTAAGACTTAAATGCTATACAGTCATTACTTGTGGCCCACTCTTGTTACTTTCCCAGCTCCTGCAAGCTCTTCAGGGAGCCCTGAGGGCCCACTGACAAGTTCCCTCCTGAATCTGAACAAAACAAGGATGAACAAACAAATCTATGGAAGCAGAACAAACTGGAAATCTCAGTAAACTGCCAAAATCTCATTAATCGGACATTATGTTGGGGTTTTCTGTACTAAGCTGCTCATACTTTCATGAGATGCCTCTTCCAGGCTGTAACAATTCATGAACTCTCTTTACAAATGTTTAATGCTTGATGATTCCTGTGATTACTACTACTGGTATTTAAGACAATATTCAGTTTCCCTTCACATTATTACCCAACTGTTTCTCCCACATTGGACTCCTTTTCCAGTTTCTTTTACTCTTTATTTTTCAAAATCTGTTTACTGTGAATTGGGTGATGTTTACAAAGCAAGGTATCAGTTTTACATTCAAACTTTGTTTCATTTCATTGACTGCTATCCTGCAATGTAACCTCACAACCCACTTCCCCCCTGTGTTTCCTGTTTTCATTCCTCCTTCTTTCCTAGCCCTTGAGAACTTTGTCCTTGGGTAATTGCTGCCCCTTTTATCTCAAATGACTGATTATTCTAAGGTCTGGAAACCTTACCAGTGTTATTGTTCCCTTTATAGATCTATCTATTGTTTGGCTGAAAGTTGAAACCTGGGGGGGTGAGTTCATTTCCAGACCTGAGATGAAGGATGACTAAGGGTCATCTATTGTCTCTGGGTTCTACCTGTCTCTGTCTGATCAATAAACCTGGTCTTTTTCGTAATGCTGAGTTTTGTCCTATATTTTCTCCCACTCTCTCCAGGTCATCTTACTGTGATTTTTTTCAGAACACTTCGTAGTTGTAGCTGGGCACCATCTACTTCTTCTGATCTCAGGATTAGAGACTGATGTTCATATGATTCATGAGTTTAAAAGCCTAATTGTTCCCATGTTACCCTAAGTTTTCATACTTCCACTGAATAGGGAGAAGCTAATAGTTGCGTCTTAGGTAGCTCCTTACATATTTAAAAAAGCCAAACCACTAGTCATCAAAGTAGTGAATTATATTATGTCTTTGTGAATTAACCTTGGTGTCTCTAGGCAGTGATTCTCAACCTGTGGGTCATGACCCATTTGGGGGTTGAAGGACCCTTTCACAGGGGTCATCTAAGATTCAGAAAACACATATTTCCAATGGTCTTAGAAACTGAGACACCACTCCTCTATCATCTCCAGGCTGGTCCGCACACATTGCAGATACAGCCCACATATGAGTACTGTTACCCATGCTATACCATACTTCAAGACAACATTTCATTTGTAATTAAAAATAATTTCATTTATTTGTAATTAGAAATAAATATTTCACAATGTATAATTACATATTATTTT